>CAXKVY010001150.1:0-127500 GCA_964058915.1 Tetropium fuscum
TATATATATATAATATATATATGTATATATATATATATATATATATATATATAATATATATATATATATATATATATATATATATATATATATATATAATATATATATAATATATATATGTATATATATATATATATATATATATATATTATATATATATATATATATATATATATATATATATATATATATATATATATATATATATATATATATATATATATATTATATATATATATTATATATATATATATATATATATATATATATATATATATATATATATATATATATATATATATATATATATATATATATATATATTATATATATATATATATATATATATATAATATATATATATATATATATATATATATATATATATATATATATATATTTATATATATATATATATATATATATATATATATATATATATATATATATATATATATATAATATATATATATATATATATAATATATATATAATATATATATATATATATATATATATATATATATATATATATATATATATATATATATATATATATATAATATATATATATATATATATATATATATATATATATATATATCTTATATATATATATAATATATATATATATATATATATATATATATATATATGTCGGCGCCACCGAAAATAAGTTGTCCACGCCAATGGTACCTCGGCGTCAACCCTAACAGCTTTGCGGTCACAGCAGACTTTGTCTAGTTGTCATTATCATAACTCATACTAAGTTATGTTGTTAATATAAACATTCGTACTGCCTAACGAATGGACGTTTAGGATTAGGGAGATTTCCTTATATGGGCATGGGAACACGCTTAGGCGGGTGGAACGCAACGGCTAGCTCGGGAAGAGAGGCATTCAGAATTGACTGATTGAAAGTAAAAGTCGGAAATCGTACGGGCTAGCGGCGGCGGACCATCAGTTCCTTTGTTGTTATTTGAATAATTAATTAGTGGTGTTCTCTGTATTCTCAATTAATATAAACTCTTTATTGTGACTGTTGTTAATTAACTCTGTGTTTCTTAACTTTGCAAATCCAGTGTCGTACTGATAGCCAGTGGCGTATTATTAGAATGTCTAAGCGGTCTAACCCTAAGAAAGCCCTTAAGCCTCCGACATCAGAAGTGGGATCAGGACTGCAAGGAGGACATTCAGATAGTGAGGACGAGATGCCTTTACGGACAAATACAAATGAACATCGAGCGTTGGAGCGTATCAAGGAGTTGGAGCGAAGGCTGTTAGCTTCGACAAGTCCACCAACGCTATCTAATTCGACATTTACAAAAATAAAACTGCCCTCGTTTGATCCAACCTCAAAATTTGCAGATGCCGAAGCTTGGTGCAAAATTGTAGACCTGTGGGTGACCAAACATAACCCGGACACTATGGACCTGGTAATGACTTATCTCAGGCCATGAAAGGCGAGGCAGCTAGTTGATTTATATCCGCCAAACCAACTGAAAAGGACTGGACGGCTTTAAAGGCAGAATTTTGGCAGTTTTCGCAAAACCAGTTGACCCCATTGAACAGTTCTCAGAAGCAGTGAATGGAAGAGCAAATATGCCAGAAGAGATACCACTCATTGACGAAATGTTATGTTCAATGAGAACCATTCTTAGTCTTCTGAAGAACCGAGAAAGTGACGAATCCTTTGCGGTGCTTGTTGCCTGCTACTTTGGGCTCAACCAGCAATGTGTTCGTGAGGCGAAGGTACCAAGTTGATCGCCCAACTGATGCAAAGAGTATGTGTACTATGTTACAAGGGCGACTTGGTAAACGACCGGCGCTATTTCCCTCTGGTCATCAAACTGGATCGAAGCGCCGAGCTTTATCACCGCCCCCCCAAAATGTGAGAGCTGCACACTTCTCTGGAAAGTGCCACAAATGTGGACGAAGTGGACACCGTGCCAAGCATTGCAGGAAGTCCAGATGGTCTCCACCTAGGACATCACGAGCAAGGCGAGATGAAGGATCCAGAACTGTCATCTGTTATACCTGTGGCAAGCCTGGCCATGTTTCACCAGACTGCCCAAATGATAGTCGAAAAACAAGACCTGTAGAGAAGCGAGTGAATATTTGCGAACTGGAAGCCTTGCCAATTGGACAGCTGAAGCTCAAATCTGATCCTGCCCATGTTTGTCGATCCTGTCAAGTGACAGATGTGTTGCTGCCCATGTTTGTCGATCCTGTCAAGTGACAGATGTGTTGCTGCCCATGTTTGTCGATCCTGTCAAGTGACAGATGTGTTGCTGCCCATGTATGTCGATCCTGTCAAGTGACAGATGTGTTGTTGCCCATGTTTGTCGATCCTGTCAAGTGACAGATGTGTTGCTGCCCATGTTTGTCGATCCTGTCAAGTGACAGATGTGTTGCTGCCCATGTTTGTCGATCCTGTCAAGTGACAGATGTGTTGCTGCCCATGTATGTCGATCCTGTCAAGTGACAGATGTGTTGTTGCCCATGTTTGTCGATCCTGTCAAGTGACAGATGTGTTGCTGCCCATGTATGTCGATCCTGTCAAGTGACAGATGTGTTGTTGCCCATGTTTGTCGATCCTGTCAAGTGACAGATGTGTTGCTGCCCATGTTTGTCGATCCTGTCAAGTGACAGATGTGTTGCTGCCCATGTATGTCGATCCTGTCAAGTGACAGATGTGTTGTTGCCCATGTTTGTCGATCCTGTCAAGTGACAGATGTGTTGCTGCCCATGTTTGTCGATCCTGTCAAGTGACAGATGTGTTGCTGCCCATGTTTGTCGATCCTGTCAAGTGACAGATGTGTTGCTGCCCATGTTTGTCGATCCTGTCAAGTGACAGATGTGTTGCTGCCCATGTTTGTCGATCCTGTCAAGTGACAGATGTGTTGCTGCCCATGTATGTCGATCCTGTCAAGTGACAGATGTGTTGTTGCCCATGTTTGTCGATCCTGTCAAGTGACAGATGTGTTGCTGCCCATGTATGTCGATCCTGTCAAGTGACAGATGTGTTGTTGCCCATGTTTGTCGATCCTGTCAAGTGACAGATGTGTTGCTGCCCATGTTTGTCGATCCTGTCAAGTGACAGATGTGTTGCTGCCCATGTTTGTCGATCCTGTCAAGTGACAGATGTGTTCCTGCCCATGTATGTCGATCCCGGCGAGAGGTGATCCTCCCCGGAGAGGCCTGTAGAGCTGCCTGGAGGGTAAACAAGTAAATTTGGCGATTTAGCCAGAGATGGTGATCTGATTTATGTTATTGTCAGGATGAACGAGCGATATTGATAGAAACGTCATTTTTGTTTTCGTTTCAGGTGTTCACCCTTAGGATTAGTGCCCGAGGACGTGCACGATGTCAGAATGGCCGTGTCGGCGCCACCGAAAATAAGTTGTCCACGCCAATGGTACCTCGGCGTCAACCCTAACAGCTTTGCGGTCACAGCAGACTTTGTCTAGTTGTCATTATCATAACTCATACTAAGTTATGTTGTTAATATAAACATTCGTACTGCCTAACGAATGGACGTTTAGGATTAGGGAGATTTCCTTATATGGGCATGGGAACACGCTTAGGCGGGTGGAACGCAACGGCTAGCTCGGGAAGAGAGGCATTCAGAATTGACTGATTGAAAGTAAAAGTCGGAAATCGTACGGGCTAGCGGCGGCGGACCATCAGTTCCTTTGTTGTTATTTGAATAATTAATTAGTGGTGTTCTCTGTATTCTCAATTAATATAAACTCTTTATTGTGACTGTTGTTAATTAAACTCTGTGTTTCTTAACTTTGCAAATCCAGTGTCGTACTGATAGCCAGTGGCGTATTATTAGAATGTCTAAGCGGTCTAACCCTAAGAAAGCCCTTAAGCCTCCGACATATATATATATATAATATATAATATATATATATATAATATATATATATATATATATATATATATATAATATATAATATATATATATAATATATATATATATATATATATATATATATATATATATATATATATATATATATATATATATATATATATATATATATATATATATATA
Organism: Tetropium fuscum; assembly: GCA_964058915.1. Classification (NCBI taxonomy): domain Eukaryota; kingdom Metazoa; phylum Arthropoda; class Insecta; order Coleoptera; family Cerambycidae; genus Tetropium; species Tetropium fuscum. The sequence goes on from CAXKVY010001150.1 coordinate 4,064, forward strand.
TATATATATATATATATATATATATATAATATATATATATATATATATATATATATATAATATATATATATATATATATATATATATATATATATATATATATATAAAGGGTGCGCCAATAAGCGCGCTCGATCTTTAAAATGAAATAAAGCAAGTTGTGTGAGAGGTATAAATGAAATTTATTTTTTGTTTGAAAGAGTATTCGAAGGCATTATGTATGGAATATAATATCGGTCAAATGTCCACCTCGGCTTCGCTGGGTGGCGCGCATACGAGAAGTCCAATTTTCAATGACTCTGGCGCACAAATCGGGCTGTATTTCATCGATGGCGTGGCGTATGTTGACTTTGAGGGCATCAGTGTTTTGTGGTTGGTTTGTGGTTTGCGTAGACCTGTGATTTAAGAAAACCCCACAAGAAATAGTCTAGTGGGGTTAAATCGCACGATCTCGGTGGCCAGTTGATGTCGCCTCCGCGCGAGATAACCATTCCTCCGAAGCGCTCGTGCAGAAGATCCATTGTGTCGCGCGCTGTGTGGCTCGTAGCGCCGTCCTGCTGAAACCACATATCCTCGACATCCATATTGTCGATTTCATGCCAGAAAAAGTTCGTTATCATGGATCTGTATCGTTCGCCGTTTACCGTGATGGACACACCATCGTCGTTCTCGAAGAAATACGGCCCGATGATGCCTCCGGCCCAAAATCCACACCAAACAGTTACCTTTGCTGGTTGCATTGCGACCTGGTGGACCTCCTGTGGATTGTTCTCGGCCCAATAACGGCAATTCTGCTTGTTGACATTCCCATTTAACCAAAAATGTGCCTCATCGCTGAAGATGATTTTGCGACCAAAATCGGGGTCGACTTCCAACTGCTCTAAAGCCCAATCAGCGAAGATACGGCGCTGTCTATGGTCGTTTATTTTGAGCTCTTGTGTCAGCTGGATCTTGTACGGATGCATGCCCAAATCCAGATGCAAGATTCGGCGAAGTGATGTTTCCGAAAGGCGGAGTGCCTGTGCGCGACGTGAAATTGACTGTCGCGGATTTTCACGCACACTATCGCGCACAGCGGCGACATTCTGGGCAGATCGGACGTTTCGACGACCCGTCGGTGTTGGCTGATTGTTCACCGAACCGGTTGCCTCGAATTTGTTAATCAAACGACGGATAGTCGACTCAGCAGGACGATCAATTGCACCGTAAAATTGGCGGAGCGCGCGGAACGTTGCTCGAACCGATGAATGATTTTCGTAATAAGTTTTAACGATTTGCACATGTTGCTCGCAGCTGAATTGGTTCATGGTGATTTGTGAAGATACACTGAATAATAACAACTACGTTTGCCAACTCTACCACAAACAACATGGCCGCCATGAGCTGTCAAAGATCGAGCGTCCCTATTGGCGGACCCTTTATATATATATATATATATATATATATATATATATATATATATATATATATATATATATATATATATATATATATATATATATATATATATATATATATATATATATATATACACTCCCCGGCACAAAATTCCGTCACCCTAAAATTTTGCCCAATTGTGATGTTTTATAACTTTTTTATTTTTCATCTGATTTTCATAAATTTTTTACCAGTCTGTAGATCAGTTCATTGTGTGTCTTTTTAATTATTGTAATAAGTCATATTTTTCGTCCAGGCAATATTATACAGGGGTAAATCAAAGTGTTGTTTTTTGTCGTAAACTCAAAACACCCTGTGGAAAAATTGTGGCGAATAATTTTGTTTACAAACTGTTTGCTGTCATCTTAGACGTATTGTAAACATTTTGTTTTTTGATTCATCCCATTATCTCATTTCTTCTGCGAGCAGCAAAATTTTAAATGAAACGCTGTTAGTTTTATCATTTTTAATTAAAAAACATCGACGTTGGCTAAATACGCCGTTATTGTGACAGAATATTTGACAGTACAGTTAATTTAGTGTGTTGTCATCATGGTAACTACAGCAGACGTAGGTAGAATTGTTGCCTTAATAGAGGATGGCCGCAATAAGAGTTATGTCTCCCGTTCTCTGGGAATTGCGCGGTCTACAGTTTGTGATGTTTGGAATAGGTATCTACAGACGGGAAACTTATTAGGCGGCAAGGCTGCTCTGGCAGAAGGAGAATGACTACTCAAGCTGATGATCACTTTGTCATTATGAGTTCTTTAAGAGATCGAAGAGCTACTGCTGTGTATCTAAAAAATGACTTGCAAATGGTACGTCGAGTAAGTGTAAGTGAAAGAACGATACGTAGAAGATTGTTAGAAGCAGGATTGCATTCACGAAGGCCAGCAGTATGTCCAAAATTGCTTCCTCGGCATCGACAACACCGACTGAGATTTGCAAGAGCGCATGCTGACTGGACTGTAGAACAGTGGGGAAACGTACTATTCACAGATGAATCCAGGGTTTGTTTAAGGTCGCCGGATGGTCGTGAACGGGTATACAGACGTAGAAATGAAAGATATGCAAACTGCACCATATCTGAGCGACTGCAATATTACGGTGGTTCAGTCATGGTTTGGGCGGGTATTTCTACCGATGCACGTACTGACCTTGTATTTGTTGAAAATGGAGCACTAACCGCCCACCGTTACATTGAGGAAATCCTCCAAGAAATTGTTGTTCCATTTGCTCCTTTCATTGGGAACCAATTTACATTAATGCATGATAATGCTAGACCTCACGTTGCACGGGTAGTGAGCGAATATCTGGATGAGGTTGGACTTCCAAGATTGGACTGGCCCGCATGTAGCCCGGATCTCAACCCAATCGAACATCTTTGGGATGTTCTTAAAAGAGCACTCCGTCGCCGTCCTGTGCAACCACTAACCTTGCAAGACTTACGGCTGGCGCTGACAGAAGAATATCAGGCTATTCCTCAAGACAGAATAAGTAATCTTATTAATTCGATGCCACGAAGAATGCAAGCTGTCATTGCTGCGAGAGGAGGACATACACGTTATTAAAATTTGTCTTTGTTAATTAATTTTGTGATATACCTAGTGGATGTTTTTGTTAATAAAAATAAGCTTGAAATCAGCGTTTCATTTAAAATTTTGCTGCTCGCAGAAGAAATGAGATAATGGGATGAATCAAAAAAACAAAATGTTTACAATACGTCTAAGATGGCAGCAAACAGTTTGTAAACAAAATTATTCGCCTCAATTTTTCCACAGGGTGTTTTGAGTTTACGACAAAAAACAACACTTTGATTTACCCCTGTATAATATTGCCTGGACGAAAAATATGACTTATTACAATAATTAAAAAGACACACAATGAACTGATCTACAGACTGGTAAAAAATTTATGAAAATCAGATGAAAAATAAAAAAGTTATAAAACATCAAAATTGGGCAAAATTTTAGGGTGACGGAATTTTGTGCCGGGGAGTGTATATATATAACGAATGCGTACGTATTGAAATTCAAAAAATAGTATTCAAAATATATGACATTTATGTAAATATTATTAATTATACCAGAAAATGTATAATTCAATTGTTTCTAGATTCACATTATTATTATTAGAAAAATAAAAAGCGTTGTTAGGTAATTATATTCGCGTATCTTCATTGTTCAAGAGACTCTCCTGTACATAATGGTGTCTAGCCATAATGCGGCATGAATGACTGAAACGGTTGATTGATGTACCTAATACATACTGTCAGCCAACGCTGGAACTCAATTTCTATGCTTTTGTTGATGTCAGACTAGTTACAGGTGTTACTATTATAAATACGTTGCCACACTTATCGATGTCGTTATCCTGTTTGAGTGGGGTATGTGTATAAAAGATTTAATTGAATAGAATTATAATTATTAAAATTGAGGAAAGAGAAGAAAAAATGACAGATTTTTGTAATTATCCATTTGCAATGACAATGACGAATATAGCTGAAAATAAAAAATTATTGCCTCAAAATAAATGTATTATGAGGTGCGAAGTTTATTATAGTTTATATTTATATATTAATTATATGTTTATTTTATATATTAAAGTTCTTACTTTCACTTGTATTTTATAACCTACTACTACTGTCATGATACGACAGTAGTAATATAACCCATAAGGACCAATATTATTCTTCTTCTTCAATAGTATTCTCTTCTCAGTACATCATCATCATCATCATCGTCGCCTTATCAAACACCCTCTATATATCGTTTTCTGTAAATAATTTAAAAAAATCCATTTTCGGACACTGTCAATGGACACCCTGTTTAAGTCAGACTTTTTTCTTGCTTTTGACAAGTTCAAGAACAAATGAGAATCTGTTGATAGAAATGATGTCTAAATGTTTGCAATCTCCCAGTATTATTATTACATTAAGGCTGAAGGACGCATCTAAATTACCATTTATAGGGGTGCACGAGAACAAACACGTGGTGTAATTACTCTGAAAAACGGGTATCCATCACAAATTCCACACGCAACGTTTGCTTCGAATTGCATGATCGACCTTTTGTTTCTAAATTTGGTAAAATTAATGTTTGTAATTTAATGGCGTTCGCCAGTCTTGGATAATTGAGTTAAATGCTAGCAAAGCTATATGAGCTTGGAATATATTGGCAGTAAATTTATTGCGTTGGCATTATATACAGAGCGTTCATAAATGATCACAAGCATGATCACATGAGGTGTCTAAGTGTATAAGGTGTGTAAGTGGCTTATGCTCACATACGAGATCTGTAAACTCAGTGATGAGACTGGCACGTAACGCTCGATCTAGCAACAGTTGGGACAACGGGCAACACTTGGCGTGGCGGCAGGTGAACATGTGATACGCCTTCAGAACGAATTTTAACTCGCTAGAATCATTTGGTTATCCAACGATTTTTTCGTGAAACCGTTTCTTCTAGGTTTTTCTTTAGACTTGTACACAGTGCAACCGAAACTTTTGCAAAATTTCATCAAAACGTTTTGATCTAGGTTTTTCGGTGGGTTTAAGACATTTTTAAAAAGAACAGAGTCGATAGAATATAAACCACGCAGCGAAAGGCCTACATCTTCAAGAACCGATGAAGATGTCCACATAATTCGGGATCTTGTGCGCTCAGATCTTCTTGACAGAATGATCGAATAACTCTTTAATTTGACTGACACTGAGGACCTTCATCTACTAATTTTTTTAAAGATTTTGACTAAAGAATTGGGGATGACAAAAATCTGCACAAAAGTGGCCCCAAAAAACCTTTCGCAGGACCAAAAGAGCATCGGGAGGTAAATATGCCTTGACTTTTTGAATCGATTGAAAATTATCTCCATTTTTTGGAACGTATCATTATTGGTGATGAATCTTGGACTCTTATTTGTTTGTTTGCTTGTTTGTTTGTTTGTTTGTAGTTCCATTAGCATAAATGGGATTAATTGACAATTTAGAGACGAAACATATTTTTTTAAATAGAGGGTCAAAATAAAGTAAAAGTTTTGAAACAGAGTTACAAACTTTTTAAATATTATTCTTAGCTGTACTTTAAATTCACAAATACGTGTATCCCGGAACACTGATTTTTATGATAAGTTATGGCAAAATTTACTTTATATTCGAAATTAGTATGGTTCCTATCGGAAAAAGAGGTTTCAAACATGGGATATTAGTTACAATGAAGCACTCGGTATGTCTTTCAGTTTGCACCACTTTTACGATTTTGCTGAAAAAGTTCTAGCGAATTAATGTTCCGGACCTTCAAATGAGTTGCAAAATCAGATTTCGTTTTTAGTAATGTGTCCAACTTTATGTCAAAATTTGAAAACTTTTGGAATTTTGTTTATACAACAGCAACAATAATTGACTTTGAATGTCTTCAGTGACTGGCCTAATTCTCGCCATACAAACCAACGTCGAGCTCAGGAAGATTGCCGAACTTACAGACAATATTAAAACACATTGAAGGCGATGGACATACCTGCTATATACTAGCTGTCATGCCTGCAGGGACACGACGCGCGACGGTTATCATAGCAGTCGCTCGTTAATGGAGCAAACCGGTTACTGCAGGCGCACGACGCATATGATTTCAACAGGAACACGTGGAGTGTCCTTGCAGATAAAGAAAAAATGTTATTGGTTAATGAGCTTTGCTGAATCTTTCTGATGGTGGTGGAAGGGACAGCCGGTGTGATATCCGCCCTTTTAGAGAAATATTGATCACACATTTACTCAATATAAACCCGATCATTGATTAAACAAAAATTTTGAATTTTATTTTTACGTATGAATTGCCGCAGCAAATGGAACTACAATCATCACCTATGCAACTCTTACAGTGAACATAAACCTAGGACTACGACGCGACGGGAATGGAAATTCGTGACCGCGGACGTGGGTGGTCAAAGCATTAATATTCGCAACCATCGTCTAATAGAGTATATTTGCAATCAATACGATTACGAAGTTTATGAAATAAAAACCATAAAAGAAATGGTTATTACAGCAAATCTTAAGATCGATTTCATTACGGTTTCAAGAGCCAAGAACGCGGAAAACAATTAAACAATTATTACATGGACGAAACCAAAACGGTATAAACCGCATGTGGTGGCCTGCATCATCATCAGATTTAAACACAATAAAGCTAATTTGGCGTTTTGTACAAAGACGAATATCTAGTCGAAACCATCAATCTGATAAATTGCGGGAAGGAGAAATTATAATCCAATAATAAGTAGGAGAAATAATTAATTATACAATAAGAAATAATTTGGACCTGTACCAAATTATTGCCACAACGTTGCAGAGAAGTAACAACATCTAGAGGTGGCCCATTTTAATGTTTAATATTGTTAAATAAAAGATATTGAAGATGAGAAAATGTAATATTTTACTAAAAGCTTTGTCCTATCTCTCTGTCCTAGCTCTCTCCTATCTTTTTTTGAAAGAAAAGATAGGAGCAAAATCGAAAAGAGTTTTAAAGCACACTAAACCAAACAAACTTTATAAAACTCTAAAATACAGGGTTATGTTTGTTTAACGCTATATAGTCAAAAGTTAACTGAAAAACCAGACGTTAACACCCGGAATAAGGCATTTTTTCAAACTTTATCTAAAAGTTAAACAGGCGAGGTAATGCCAATAAAATTTCCCTTAAAACGCTAAAAACCCGGTACAAATCCATATATTGTTGGCAGTTTTACATACAGCGTTATAAATCTTTATAGAACAATTTTGAAGGAAACTTTTACTATATTAATCCTGCGATCTCAAGGAATTCGGGCTGTATAGAGATTTGGAAGTCTGCATTTAATTATATTTGTTTACAAAATGACGCAGATAATGTTTTGTTTTTGTTCTCGCGATTATCAACTTGTTATTGTTGTTGTGCGGTTCCCCCAAGTGCGATACTTAAACCCAATCTCAGATAATTGATATGACATTAGTTATTATCAGGCGCAGCAGAATAAATAAACATTTTATTTTATTGTAAGTGATTTTGACAATATTAAATACGTCATAGTGTGTGTACATTTGATTTCTTGTAATTTTCAGAATGTCTTTACTAGACAAAGGTTCATCTTGGTTTTCCATTGCATGGTTCATTATACCTTTTAAGGCCTAAATCAATGCATCACGAATTTATTTCCTATTGATCTCGCGTCAATATTCTTCGCTAAAGATGTGACCTCGGTAAGAGGGTACCGAGCGGTACCATCGCTCTTTACCCCTAAGCCTATTAATCTCAAAAACTATTCAATATATGAGAGTGAGAAGAGAATGATGTACCCTTGAAATGAAAACGTATTAGCATTGACTAACCATTACGGTTAGTCAATGGTATTAGTTTGAAACTTGCCACCCATCATTTTACCCGGGTTTAATACTTTATTTCACAGTAGATAGTTGAGCACTTATCTCACAGATGTCTCTAGTGTGGAAAGCATATGTACTCCAATATTATTAGGAATGGAGAAGTAAGAAGTACATATTGATATAAATTTTGTCACACAGGAAGATTTTTAAATTTCATTCTCTTTATTTTTCAATAATAAATATGATTTACTAAGAAATAAATGCAAGGAAGTATTTATTAAATATTTGATATCTATTGTGTAAATCGTTTACCACATGTCCTGTTTTATGATTCTTTCGATATTAGTGCTAGAAAAGAGTTGGGGTTTCACGGATTTTTTACATTTTTGTGGTGGTTTAAAGTAAAAATAAATCAATTGGGTTAAGGACAGGTTAGTACGGGTTCTAGATGTTATGATATTATAATGCTAGATTGTGACTACCTTAAATTACTAATTCAAAGTATCCAAAGTATAGTTAATGGAGTTCAGACCAAGTGACTTGAGTTGTATTATATGCTCTTGGATGGTATTTTTGGTTTTGTTAAGTTTTGTCTTTCAATATAAGAGGTGGAAATGCATTTTCCATCTATTAAGGATAATGAATTTTAGGAATACTTTATATCAAATCTGTGAACTGTCAAAAAGCGAGGGACTTGGCAGAATTGTAGTTTTAGGCCTTCTAGCCAACTCTATGTTAAAATAATGATTGTACATCGTAAATAACACACATTTTGGTGTAAGTATATATTATAGTTGTAGCAAGAAACAAACTCAAGCAGCAATGATGATGGAAAGTGATACCAAAAAGTGCCCATATTTTGGCCAGAAAATGTGCCTTAATATAATTGTTGCTAAAATTCCCCCATAATAGGCTCTGTTCTGTAAGCAATGTGTTAAATTTTAGCGGGCGTTAAATATTAAATAAAGGCAGGTTAAAAATATAGTTGCATTCTGTGTAGCCACTTACTTCCACGTTAAATGTTAACGTGAGCCGTTAACTTGACCCTCTAAACTAAATGATTGTTTTTAAAGGGTAGTAAAGGAGTACCTGTCAGTTTACCGACCAAAATTTCATTGATTATAAGCAAGATACTTTTAAAAATTGAACGGGACTAAAAAATAAAAAGTAATTATCAATATTTACAATTTAAAAAAATATATATTTTTTTCTCATATTTTTGTTAAAACTAAACGCATATGCATTCTGTGTAACTTATAATATTGCGGTTTTTAAATTTTAATCTTAAATTTGGCCAGAAAGTTAAATTATGTCAAAAAAAATCCGTATCCGCCATTTTTTTTAAAGCGCGGTTCTGTTTCAATAAAGAAACATGGCGAATTTATGCCATGTATCCGATTAGAAACTAGTTTCTATGTGTTTCTATTATGTAACCGTAATTTGTACCAAAACAAATTTATGGTATATTGACACAAAAAAATCAATACACACATTTTAACCACATGTGTCTAATTATAATCCAGTATTTTTCCAAAATGAATACAATTTGCTACAGGACCCAATATGCACCTTGTGTCTTCTGAAATGTGACCAACTATAGTGCTTTCGTTTGATATGCAAACTAATGGAATGCGGTTATTTTTTCCGGGCGAACGTTTCATCTGTTGGTATCGCCTTAAAGACATCTATAGAGTGGTGGCGCACGCATATAGGTATAATTTCGCGCGTTGTATTAACGAATATTTTTATATTTATATTGTCTCAGTGGCAGTTGTAGGTGTTCGATGAGTTGTTGTGTCCTTGACCGTATTAGGTAGGTGTTTACAACGCGACATCGAACGTGCACGTGAAGTCAAAAAGGCGCGATCGAGTGTTTTCATAATAATTGTGTCTAGTGTTTGTAAAATCATTGGTTATAGTTAATGTTTTATAGTGTTATTATAGTACTTATAGAATATAGTGTATAGTGTTTATAGGTCATAGAGGTTTTATACAGAGTAGTGCAATGGAAGAACTAGGCACAAGGAGTAAAAAAGCATGCAAAGCCCCAAAAAATCTCAATACATAACACATAATATGACATAATAAGACATCTTTTGAAGTCAGTTCACCTTGGTTGCGCATGATGATACGCCATTGAGCAGTAAAGCCAGTAAATCGCCGGCTTGTTCATGCAGGTGTCTTCTAAGTGCGCGAGAAGGGAAATGGGATTTATATGAGTTGAAGAGGGATAGCGACCGATATGGTAAGCCGCTGACTGGAGACCCTAGTTCTATCCACGAGAAATTGTGGCGTTATACAATTTTACACTAAATATCCTTTTGTATTGCATAGTCATGTGATTTGCCGCTTCTGTAGTAATTGGTACGGGGTTTCTTTATAAAATGCCGCACAATTTTTTGCTCTAGTTTGTATATCAAACGAAAACACTATAGTTGTATTCCGAACACATCCCACTCCATAACCTCGTTTGTTTTTGCAGTATGTATTGTCACCGAACATATGATTGTATTGTGTAGGTTGCATGTTTTGAGATGCCCTTTAAAATAATAAAAACGTTTGAAAACAATATAGTGGGCCTGTCCATTGTCCCAACTAACTGGGAGCAGGACGGCATTTTGTATTGGCCACCAAAACACGTAAAACATGGTGAAAAACTAGTTACGAGTCCAATGTCTTCGCAGATGTCTTCGAAATGTTCGCCGTCAATTAAACTAAGTCATCGTCGTCAATTAAACTAAGTTTTGCGTAATCGTCAATAATAATTATTGTATTAGGTATATTCGGTAATTTATTTGAGCTCTGTTGTTTTTATTTGCATCTAATGTGAGGTCACCATTTTTCTGATTAATTACTACGATTGTATCCTTAAACGTAAGTGTTTTTTTTACCTGCTCCATGTAATGAAAGAAAACATCTTTTGACTACGCTGAATTTCTTTGTATATATTTCTGTAGTACTGCGCATTTAACACGTTTTCACTTCCTTTTTCTGAATTTTGGGCATTTTTTATTTTAATACTGTTAACCGACTACACATTAAAGATACTCTACCTAGCTATAACAAATTGTCTACAATAACATAATTTAGACACAGACTGGAAAAAATGTGTGTTAAATGTGTCCCTTCGGGGTCGGGAAACAAAACATTATGGGTCGAAAGAAGACAACTCAAACTAATTTTTTTTACCAATATTAAATCGGGTCCTCCCATCATTATGGCATGTTTTGTGCAGACGGGGTTACGAGGCCAGGGGGGAACGATCAATTAAAAACATGGGAAAATCGTTTTTAATGCATCAAGTCTCGCGACTTTTTACAAAAATAAGTTGATAACAAAAATAAAGAGTACTACAAAACCCACAAACTCATTTAAAACTGAGCGAAATCAGATAATTAGTTCGCGAGATATCGCGAATCGTAGTTGCGAAAATAGGAAAAATTAAATTGGTGTTTCATCGTGTGTGGAAGAGCTATTATGAAGGAAATACGAGGCCGTAGGCCGGGGGCGGTGGGATATTTAGGAGAAGGGAAAACATTTTTTTTAAATGCCCATAACTTCTCTGAATATTGAGTGATCTTAAAAAATCAAACGGATTTTTCTTCGTCTCTTCATACGCTATATGATGGCATTAGCGAATATTTTTTTGGTGAAAACAAACGCGCATGAAAACGATGGGCCTTTTTTTTTCAAACGGCGTTTCTGGTCTGAGAGAATGGGGTGGGGGAAATATTTTTTTGACCAGTCGACACTTTACTTTTTTTCGGCTTTTAGTTCCAGATAGGTATAATTTAATCTAATTTATTTCAAAATCAGATGATTCGGAGGGGAGCTAGGGGACCTTTTAGTATGCGAACGGTGAGGAGTGGAGGCTCGGCCCGGGCTCAAAATCAAGGGGAAACATTTTAATTTTTAGTTTCCATGTTTCATTATACTGAAGTTTACGGAACACATACTACATATTACCTATATATTTACATATACATATACTACATAATGTTTTTAATAGTTTATTTGACCAAGATTACAAACAATTTTTGGCAAGTCATAAAATATACAAATATGTTGTTTAAAAAAACAAACTATAAATACACATGTCATAGTCAAAATGTAAAAAACAACAACAACAATTCACAAATTATAAAATAAGTGATGTAGAACGTAAGAATTACACAAATATGGATTTAAAACGGGAAAAGATGAAATTACCCAAATCATGATTCATAGCATTAAGCAAGTAGATCAAATAGATTGGGGTAGTTTGCGTGCTGGTAAACCAAAGAGTTAACGTTAGACTGACTTGATTTGAAGAAATTTGACTACTTTGACAGCCGACGAGATACAGAGAGATAAGTAAAATTAAGTTTACACAGCATTTTTACTGGAGATTGTTAAAAATCTAGCAAAATTACAAATGTCTAAAAAAGTTATAACCTCAACCAATAGAATCCTAGTAACAAACAAAAGAGAATTTAATTATACGTAATTTGGCGTAAGTAAGAAATATAAAATGTTCCGTTTATACTAAAAAAGTTATGGCGGTCTGCGATAGACCAAATGTAACGGAAGAAATGAAACACTTTGTATTTTTTTTAAAAATTATTTTAATTGTGGAAGCTACCTCAGATCCTGGCGTTTCTTATATGTTAAAAAACAAGTGTGGAACTCGTATTGACAAAAAGTTATAAATATTCTTACAAACTCATGCATATGTCAAATTATAAAATGTCAGATATCTCCGAAACTGCTTTTGGTATAGGGTATATTACATATTTTTGGTTTACCTTTATATGAACTTTTTGAAAATTCAATATTATATAAGATTTCATTTAAAATAACAAAGTTGCCATCGACTTCCGTTATAACCCGAAGTACCAAATGGTTAAAATTTCAATGGGACGCCCCCCCCCCCCACATACATCAAAAAAGTACATGAATTAAATTCAAAACCTTTTCCTGTTTTGAAGTCGATTAAAAGCAAACAAAGCTAACGCAACGCTGTTTGATTTTTTATCTATATCTCAATATTCAGAGAAAAAGAAAAATGCTAGCCCTTGATTTGAAACAAGACCAGTTGCGTAAAATTTTATTTTTCATAACTGGTTGTGGAAAATAAGACGTTTCCTAACGCCAAAGGTTTTTGAAAAGTATCACTTTAAATGTCATAATTAGAAAAAATTGTACGCAACTGGTGTTGTAAAGTTCATTTCATAGTAGGTTATTTAGACCTGACAAGCAATGAAAGTGATAAGCTGTCACACCGTTGCAATCTACTGTATACGTATAAAATTCAGAGTTTTCTTTTCTTCTCATAAAATATAAAATTGGTAAAAATTAGAAAAAATCTTGTATGAAACACGTTGGAAACACTATTTTGTGTAACTCGCATCAGAAATCTGCTCGTTACACAAAATAGTACTTTTCCCAACTGGTTCCATAAATAGCTATTACATAATTGCATTACAGTTTTATGTTAAATAAGTTTCTTAGAACAATAATAATTATGGTATACCGGTTATACCTGCTTGATCAAGATGTGTACCATTTTAAATAAGAATTTTGACCTATAATTAAATATATGTTAGAAACATATCGAAAATAGTAAATACAATTTAATAGTAATAATTGTTGTAATATATAAAGTACACATTTCTGTTATTGTATGAAAATGTTTGTTATTTCAACAAAACTTACTTCAATTTATATATTGCAATAATTATTACCATTAAATCGTAATTACTATTTTAGATACAAGTTTTATCAAATATATTTAAAAATGGGACAAAATTCTTATTTCAAATAGTACAATTTTTGATCAAGCATGTATATTGTATAACCAGTAGCAGCACCCTCAATTGAGTTTTAAACGAACCGCCGAACCTCGGTAGTTGCCAGACACTGAAAGGCGCTAGTATCCATGTACCAGTTGGATATTAGGGAGAAGGCTATCTATCTATCTATCCGTATATAATACATTAATCTATGGTCCTCACCCTCGCAGCGATGAAGGTAGTATTGGTATGTCTTCCGCACCTTGAAGTAAAAGATCGTTTTCACCCGGATGTTTTTCCATACTTCAAATACCACGATAAACCTACATTCCGGATACGGCCGGCGGCGGCCCGCACTTTAGAGTAAATGACCAATTTCTCTGTGAGAACTGACCCTGGCTGTTGTAAACCTCGCTAAAAATCAGGAGAGCATACTACCAGTGACACCTACCAGAAAAAGTTACTTAGAGCAATTTGACTGGAGCCTTAAACCAACTTGTCTTTAATTTGTTATTCCGCAGCCTCATTTGGATCCGACCGCAGCCTCATTTGGATCCGACCGCAGCACCTACGCATGGCGTCCATTCTAGATGACATTTTCTTAAGCATCAGGGCAATCATATGCCAAATTCACAGCTCATAGCATGTTGGTCTACAGCAATCCTCGTATAGTTTCCCAATTTTCAATCGAATCTATCAGCCATCCTAATCGATTATTATAGATGTAATGGCGTTGTTCAAGTTTCCTTGGTGCTAAAAAAGGTACAAACATTTCGAAAAAATATTGTCCCTGATCAGAATGTAAGTCCAAGGGTACACCGATCGATTACGATACGGAAAGACCTGTTTCACTTTCTATCCAATGAATGTACATCCATTATTTATCCTGTGGAAACACTAATTGACGATAGGATCATTTCAAACCAAAATTCCCAAAATATATGTGACTATCGCTCTGCAGTCACGAAGAAGCAGATACACGTATTATATTACACGTACAGGATTGCATCCGCCAAGGTTGGAAAAACATTTGCATAAGAACAGTAGAGACCGATGTTGTACTGTTAGCTACTGCTTTTTTTCATCCGTTGTATAGGCAAGGATTGAAAACTATACGTTCGCTTTGGCGACAATAAGCACTTTAGAATAATATGTGTTAATGGGATACCTGCACATTTGGGTCAACAAAAATGTAAAGCTTTGTTAGGTTTTCATGCATTCATGGTATGTGATACCGTCTCATTTTTCTCAGGCAAGGGAAAGTGGACTGCCGTAACGGAAGCTTTTTCTTTTGTGTCTAATCCGCAAAGATTTATTTCTGACCATGCAATTCTAATCTTTGCAATTTTAATCTTTGCAATCTTGCAATGCAATTTGTTGCAAAGATTTGTTTTCTTAATGTACTGTTCAACGTCCGAATGCTTTGAAGTTAACGATTCCCGAAAGGATTTTTTCACGTCGAAGGGAAGAAATACTGCAAACCTTCCACCTTCTAAAGCCGCTTTAGAACAACATACTCGAAAAGCCACGTTGGTGTACCGATCTGAAAATCAGGTGGTCCATTGGAATGACCATTAGTCGTTGCCTCCGAATTTGCAACCAACCAACACAAAACACAAACCGTATAATATATATCAAGTGACATGTAAGTGTTGAACATGGGTGTCGTTGGGGGCACAATAAATGCACCTGATTAGGGGAGACACCAAAATGCGGCATTGCAATACATCGGGTCCGATCCAAAGATTCTTCATCACCAAGAGCGGTAATTCACACGAAAATTCAAGGGGCCAGTCTTAAATCAATGTGAATAGGCGATCAAGCAACATGTTGCAATGCCGTAGATATTAGGGCCAAACCAATATCGACCTACTTGAATTTTATCACCTAAGCCATTAAAACAGGATTTTTATCGATATATGCTCGTTAACACTTTCATTCACTAATAAAGTCAAGGATACTGTAAATCGTATAATTAAAACAGCAGGAAAATAATCAGCAAACATAATCATATGGAAAATTCATTGTTATTCTGATTTACATAAAATATTATTCACCCTTTCACAAATCGAGCGATAGAAATCAACTAATAATAATCAAGTAATAGCAACGGTTATGCGTGCATTTATCTTGATGCTTGCTCGCTATGTCCAGAACAACGTTCTCCGAAAATGCGATTCATTTTAAGAAAAAAATTCGTCTGGTTCAATCCGATCGGTGTCTTCACTGTCTTCGTTTGCCATGAATAAAAAAAACCACAGACTGAACCGCCGAAATAGACCTCGGCATGCCACATGTTGTGGCTGTACGTCCATAACAGGCAATTCGCATTGTCCAGTTCCTACGTAGGCGCCAACGGCCGCTGCTCCTTAAAAAATCCGGCATATCTGGTTTGCGCGAAACGATCAAGCAATGTTCTTTTATGAATTCATTATCATAACTAATTTAGCAATGTTCCTAACTGTACCACGCACTTAATTATGTCACAACGGCGAATTTCCTAACACCCAACCTAGGTATTTCTGATAATAGATTATAGTAGTGATTATTTTCCCAGATATCCTTCTTTTTCCATTTAACCATGGCGTAATACAGAGGTTACAACAGCCGAAAAATAGAATCCCTTCGTTAGCTCTCAAAAGGTATTTGTCTGAATCGTTTTTACAATCACTTTGACTCAGTAAGTAGGTACTAGTTTTCTTTGAAACCGAGACGAAGAGATACTCGCACACCTGATTACATCAGACATGCTTAAAAGAGAGCCATAAGAGAGAGCGTTGTAGGCCATGAAATATCCTTTAAAAATATACAGGGTGTTTCACTTTTTAAACTTTAAGGATTTTAGGAGGTTGTAGAAAGTTATTTTGGGCAGAATAAACTTATACTCGGAATCGCTTCCTAAGGGAGCTACACCCCAATAAAGGATTAGGGTAGAAACCATTTGTTTAATAAATATCTTAAAAACCGTTAAACGTATTCTAATATACTTTTAAATGATGATTGATTCACCAAATACCTTTGATTACATTGTACTATGGTTTATGTAAAATAAACAGAGGCATCTCGTTTGAAGGGGGGGGGGGGGGCATCTCGTTACGATTAAGAAGAGTCTACATAAAATAATACATAAATAATATCTCCTAGTCAGAGTCGTCGATAATATGCATAGTTTTCGAGAAAATTTGATTTAAAATAGATTGGGCTCACGTATTAGTGTTCATTGTGAAACACTCGGAGTAGTTTCCACAAACACCAAAACACTTTCACTTCGCTCGACGCGCGTTTCGCCAACCAAGTTGGCATCATCCGGAGACGATTAAAACTAATCTTAAATTACAAAATCTACCATATTTATACTATTTTCCGGTGACGTCACTAATGATATCACCGTGAAATTTACGCGTGACTAATCACGCTTCAATGATCGGTTGCTAAGCAACGCGTAAAGCGGGCTACGGTATGATATCACCGTCAAATTTACACGTGACTAATCACGCTTCAATCATCGGTTGCTAAGCAACGCGTAAAGCGGGCTATACGGGATAGGTCCCTTGTCGCTATTCATACTACTATTACACTTTACAATTTCTATGCTCTCAAATGCATCCAACTGTCTATTATTGGTCACATTTCTAACTAATCTTAAATTACTAATATCTATTCTATGATTGTTGTCAAAAGCATGTTGTGCAACACTAGACTTATCTGTTCTTCCATATTTTAGATGAGCCATATATTCTTTAAATCTAGTGTTAATTGACCGTCTCGTTTGTCCAATATATTTTCGATCACAATCATTACAACTAATTTCGTAAATCCCAGACCTTTCATTTGGAACAATTTTATCCTTTGGATTGTCTAAAAGTTGTTGTAATTTGTTGCTCGACGAATGAATCGCTGTTATACCCACGTTTTTGAAAACTTTACTCAAACCATGAGTAAACCGGGGTTCGTACGGGATGGATACATATTTTGGAGCCTCTATATCCTTTTGAAAGGTCGTAGAATTACGAAGTGTGTGTTAAATTTACGCTTCCTAATTAGTTTTTCAACTATATCTCTAGGATAACCATTACTCACAGCTATATCTTTAATTAATACTTTTTCTTTTTCAAATCTCTCATTACTGAGAGGGAAACTTAGTAAACGATGGACAAGAAAGTTGAAACTTGCCATTTTATGTTGATAGCAGTGGTGAGAGTCATTAGGGATATATCTGATCGTACTGGTATCTTTTCTATATATATCAAATTCTAACCTATTATCACTATTTTTAATTACTAATACATCTAAAAATGAAAGTTTTCCATTATTTCCTAGTTCATATGTAAACTTTACAGAAGTGAAACGACTATTTAATTTGGAAATGAAGTTTTCTACATCCGCAATCTTAGTGTCAAACACGGCAAAAATGTCATCCACATACCTAAGCCAAATCCTAGGAAAGTACTCGAATTCTTCTTTTGCTTCAGTTTCAAAACGACTCATGAAGACATTAGCAATGAAAGGCGATAAACAGTTACCCATTGCGGTTCCTTCATGTTGTTCATAAAACTTGTCATTGAAACGGAAGCAATTTTGTTTCATACAAAGTTTTGTAAGGTTTATATATTCTTCTATTACTTCTCTTCTATAGTTGTTTAATTCGAGTAAATCCTCAAGATAGTCCAAGGTCTGTGGAATTGGTACACTAGGAAATAATGAACAAACATCAAAGGAAATCAAAATTTCACCCTCTTGCAATTGAATATTCTTGACTTTATCAATGAAATCATTTGAATTTTTAACTGAAAAACTAGGCTGCGCAATGGGCAAACTTTCAAATTCCTTAGTCAACCATTTTGATAAGTGGTAAGTCGGAGATCCAATAGACGATACTATTGGACGCACCGACTTCCCTGGCTTATGAATTTTTGGTAGACAATACAATCTAGGTACAGTAGGGTTAGACACACGTAACCCATTCTTAACAGGTGGAGTAATACAGTTACATCAAAGGTTCCAGCCCTATCCAGTACAATACACAGTTCACAACTCCGAATTAATGACCGTCGAACCAATACCAATGCTGATTTTGACGTAAATCATCGCACGCAGTTTATGACGTCGATTAATTCATCTCTTGTATTGACTGGACTAGAGTATATTTTTTCCTTCAAAAATCTTCATGCAAAAAAATGTAAGGGTGTAATGTCAAGTGAACGTGCTGGCCATGCTACAGGTCCACCACGCCCAATCCACTGTCTTGGATAATTAGCATTCAACCAGTTCCTAACTTGTATTCCGTAATGTGCTGGGGCACCATCCAATTGGATCCAACTATTACACCACACGTGTAACGGCGGCAAAATATCAGGTATATTTTCCTCAAGGCATTCAAAAAATGATCGGCATGCAATCTTGGTAGTAATATGTGAGAACCGGAAATGTTATCTCCAATAATACCGAGCAATACGTTAACGCTAAATTCATGTTGAATACGCGTTGGTCTTATTGCACGAAGATTTTCCTGTGCCCATACATGATAATTATGTTTAAAACACCTCGGCGGGTAAACGTTATCTCATCTGTCCATAACATTTTCAACAAAAAATTATCATCTCTTCTAAATGCATTTAGCAACCACTGACAAAAATGTATACACTTACCATAATCAACTGGCATTAATCCCTGAACTGGTTGTAAATGGAATGCATGTTGATGATCTTGGTGTAAAGCCCTCCATATATATGGTAGTAGGGTTAATGTTAAAGTATCGTGAGGCCCTTCTAACACTTATAGTAGGATTCCGTTGAAACTCTCTAAGAATCCACTTATTTCTTCCTGTTGATATTATTGAAATTCCTGTTTTGTTCGGGATTATTCCTTCAAATACCATGTTCTGTAAAACGTAAATGAGTTTGGACAAAAACGCTTGGGTCTGGACGCCTTCTCTGATGATAACGTCGATGATATTCTCTCGATGCATATATTCTCTCGTCGCATGAATTACCATCACATAATCCATAAACAAAATGGATATCAGCATATTCTCTATTCGTAAATACTCTGGGCATTTTAATACAATAATTCACCTAGGTATAGCTTGTATTTACTTTTACTGTCTTAATAAAATTTGACAATTCAGATTGTCATTAAATATCTATTTCTTTATTAACTTTTTCATAGCACATTTAAAATTATTTAGAAAAGCAATAATTCGCAATGAAAATACGTGAGCCCAATCTATTTTAAATAAAATTGTCTCGAAAACTATGCATCTTATCGACCCTGACTGAGAGTAGTACATTATTTATGTATTATTTTATGTAGAATCTTAATCCCCTGTTGATTTGCGGAAATTTCTATCGGAGAAAAAGTTATTGATAAAAATCGTCAAGTACCCCCCAAACGAGACGCCTCTGTTTATTTTACGTAAACCAAAGTACAATGAATCAAAGGTATTTGGTGAAACAATCATCATATAAAAGTATATTAGAAAACATTCGACACTTTTTGAAATATTTTTAAAAAAAAAATCTACCATAATTCTTTATTGAGGTGTAGCTCCCTTCGGAATCGGTTCGGGGTATAAGTTTACTAGAAATATTCTCAATAACACTTTTTACAACCTCCAAAAATCCTGGGATTAAAAACTAAAACACCCTGTATATTTTAGTATTTCATCTTCATCCTTTTTTTTTCAAAGGCTACTTTTAAGGTAAAGGCGTTAATCATTCCGATTTATAGATAGAAATACATACATATTGGCTTATATATAATTAGAGTAGTGAAATAACGGATATTACGAAAGCTTTTTGCAAAATCCTTTTTTTCTTTGGCAAAATTTTTTACAGAAAAGTTTATTGTAAAAAAATCACATCGTTCAAGATAAAAAATGTATAATGGTCGTGGACAAAGCATAGTATTCAACGCGCAATTAATAGCCATTATTAATCGCCTACGGCTCGTGACCATTGTGACCTAGTGAATTAATTACTCATTTAATAATACACTATTGTCGCGTGTTTTTGCACCATGTGCACAAACAGTACTACTTTTCGTGGATCCAATAATTTAAACACCCAGTAAGTTAACAATACTTTATTAACTTGCTAATTAACACTGATGAAACATAGGTACTGATTAATAACTATAAAACACAATTATTTATAATCCGATGTTTACCATACGCGCGTTCAACATTCTTGGCTTCTATTTTGTGTAAATACTTTAGCCGGTTTGTATGGTGTAAAACTCCTCGTCTTCTAGACTATCATTCTTGTTAGGTTGTGATTGTTTGGTGAATACGGTTGTGGTGTTTGGGTCTTTTCGTATTTGCATATATACAGTGGTCATGCTTTGTGCCTCTTTTTGTTTCTTATGTTTTTTTATTTTTTTGGTATTATTTTTGGTTTATTTTTGTTTTTGTTTTTATGTATTATTTTTTTTATGCATGCCTATTTTTTATTTTTTCTTAAAATTTGGTGTTATGTGGCGGGGGCTAGGGGGTATATACGTAGTTAAGAGAAGGATATTTGGGAGGGTTGTTGAATTTTGGTATCATTGCTGTTTGGATAGTGGGATTGGGATGGTGGATGAGTCTGGTGATAAAATTGGGCATTAAAATATTTTCGATGTACGTGTTGGTGTTCCCGATATGGGGTGTAATGTGTATATTGGTGTTTGGGAGGTTAATGTTGTATTTGTGGCTGCCCTAAGACATTTGTTCTGTTGAACTTGAGTGTGTCGGTAATAAACGGATACCATATGTTTTGAACTCAACTCCTCGCCACTGATACGGCTTTTATAGGTGAAATAGTCGTTTCTCGTCGACACTCTTCCAGCACGCCTAGAAAGAGGGAGAAGACCGGCGACGAGAGTAACGCATTACGCCTATTGCACGTCTATGGCATCACTCCCCATAGGCGTGCGTAACACTATTATTACAATATTTTATGTATTTGAGGCTTGGAATTATTTGGTTTATTCAATGATGATAAGATAATTATCCTTTTCCTTGAGCCGTTTTCGAGAAATATCCTGTACAGTGTATAGTACCCATCAGAAATAATTCATATATGTATAAAAAGTCGTATAAGGAAAAAGTCGTAAAAGTTCATATAAAAAGCATCGGATTATTGCTTCGTCCTAAAGTAAAAACCGAGGCAGGGTCGCGTTTGGTTTTTCTGAGCAGTCTAAGTATAGTAACAACCACACGCTAAATTAACTATTTCGTGCTTCGTATTGCTCGCAGATTGTAATAGTTTATAGTAAACAATGTTTCCACCGTGGGCGAATAATTCTACTATTTCGAAGCCATTGAAAAAGAATTATTGTGAAAATCATGATATTGAAAACGAACCTGCTATGAATTTGGTAGACCCCAGGTTGGGGTCTACCAAATCCGACGATTCAGATTTAGGCGAGGATTTAGAAGAAGGAACTTCACAAAAAAAAAGAAACATTTATTTTTGGACTATCAAGTAAAACAAATTTGTCTAAATGTATATAACAATTTAAAACAAGATCCTGTGCACATAGGAGATAGCAAATCTACAGTGCTGAAAGTGCCAAAGCTAACAGTGATTCCTTACAGTACTTTATGTCAGCTTGTTAAGAAAGGAAACAAAACAAGAAAAAACAGACCTGATGCAGGAATATCCAGAGATTTGGTCTTGGCCAAGAAAACTTTTAAGAAATTTAATTTACGAGAAACATAAAATCAATAAAATTCCCACACCTTGTTCTGAAAGCACTTTACGACGGAGGCTTAAAACGTTGAGTTTCAAATTTAAAATTGTTAATAGGCGTGCTGCCGTAATGGAAAGTCAAAGAATCGTAAATTGGCGAATAGAATATTAATTTAGAGAAAATAAAAGAATTTAGAGATAAAGAAAAACATTTATTATTTGGACGAAACCTGGTATGACACCCACGACACTGTGAAAAAAGGTTGTACTGATGAGTCTAGCAGATGATGATAGTCAGCTAAAAGATGTGAGCATAGGATTCCGTATGGTCATTTTCCATTGTGGATCTATGGATGGTTCGGTTCAAAATGGCCTTAAATTGTGTGATAAAAAGCTGGAAGAATGTAACGTGAATTACGACAAAAATATGGCCTCCAATATTTTTGAGGAGTGGTTTGAAAAAGTTTAATTCCAAACTTGAAAGTGTCATTGCATTAGATAATGCAGCCTACCATTCAAGGCAAGATCCCATAATACCCAATATGTCCACGAAAAAACAGGTAATTCAAGAATTTCTTTTTAAAAATGACCTATATTTCGATGATCATATACCAAAAGGCAATTGTTTGAGGTACTTAATACCAAACAATGGGAAAAAAGTATGTAATTGACAATATAGCAAAAAAATGGCCATTAAGGTTACCACCGGATCACTGTATTGTTCATCCAATTGAACTTATGACACAACTAAAAATGAGAGTTCGTAGAAATAATTTGTTTCCAAAATTCGATAAAAAGTCGTGGAACTTATCAATGGTGGTGAAAGATTTATTATCAATCTGGCACAGGAATGGGATGATGATACATATGTTTTTTTCAGATGAAACTTCAATAGGGAACATTACCATTTTTTTTATTGCATAAGAATGTTCTGCCATACCGAAAAAAAACCGGCCAAGTGCGAGTCGGGCTCGCGCACGAAGGGTTCCATTATCTATAAAAGCGGCAAAAAAATCACGTTTGTTTTATGGGAGCCCCCCCTTAAATATCAATTTTATTTTAATGGTAGTATCTCATCCGACCTGCGACTACGGTATTTATTAGCATACAGATTCAGGCCCATGTCCATTTGTTGTATGGGAGCCCCCTTAAATCCTTTCAAACAGGTTCAAAGTCGTGACGCCACAGCCTATAATTTACAAACGACGAGGAGATCGATTCGGTCGGTTACGGGAGATCCCGCACTCGACCGCTTTATATAATGTTTATTACTTTAAAATAAAGCTCCTATTTTATTAATCGTTATTATTTCTCAAATAACTCATAAGAAAAGTGAATAAAGTATTTTTTAAATTATGTTGAAAAATAATTTTGTGAAATGCGAAAACAAAGGGAATCCGACCCTGGCTGCTATATGTAATTAGTACTGGCGGTATCTTTTTATGCGAATAGTTTTTATTCGAATATGAATTATTTCTGGCGGATACTATATATACACTCTGCTATGTTTATATTTTCCATTCTAAGAACAGTAAGAACCGCTTCTCATTGCATGTAATCACATAATCATCGCCTTCAATGTAAATAAATTACTTCCTCAAAGGTGGGACGATTTTACTACGTACATTAGCTTCACAGTTTCTTAACTTGACCCGATGCATTAAACATTACGGAATTCCGAAGTACCTAGTCGATTGATATTCGTTAGAGATGACGATTTGGTGAAAATAAAAGCAGATTAATTTGTATTCTGAGAATACCTACATTGAAATACCTACATAGATTCAATAAATCGCAAGTGGAAAGTGAAATAGGAAGTATTCCGCATGGATCGATGTTGATGCCATCGATTTTACGGAACAACGGAAATCGAAACAAACAATTATTGCCAAAAGCTTAGAAAATGTGCAAATAATGGACATAACATAATAAGTAACAGTATATATTCCGGTAGTTAAAGCATTCATTCAATAATAGTCCAGTCAATATATATTTAAAATATACCATTTATTGTCCTAAATTTTCCTAAATAAACTCCTACCCACAAACTACCCCAGGCGTTCAAGGAGGTGAAATTGCACTAACGTGGAAATGTAGCTTAAACCGTTTGCCGCTATACCAATTTTAAAGAGAAGAGTTATAACTCTGCAGAGGTTAGTGATAGTTTGGTGGTGCTCATACAAATGTTGTAGGCCCCGACAAGGGTCAATTGCTGGCGAAAAAAATGTATCAATATGGCGGATATAATCAATATGGCGGATGGTGTTCAAAAACTTAGTTGCTCCAATTCGTCTGAAATTTTGTTATCCCGGTGTTTTTGGAGTCCCTAATTACGATTTTGGGGTCGAATTGTTCGGGTCAAATCTTGCAGCTTAATTTTAACAGAAGTACGCCTCGGTTGGCTTCATACTATGAATTGTGTAATTTGGCGAGATGGGCGTGAATATCATTGGTTTGCAACAATGACACATTAAATGAAATCAACAGACTTCATGTCCGGCGATAACTAAAAAATAAAAATTAAATTATTAGTAAAAAAGCATTTTTAAAAACAAGCTCTAAGAAGACGAAAATAAACTTTATATTACCCACAAATTTATTACATGAGAAAATTTATATGATATAAAAGCTTGTCTCGAAATTATGTAAAAAATTCTGATCGAAGTTGAAATTTTCAAAAATTACACTTTTTCATATAAATGAAATACCTATTTTAATTGTGAAGCTTTCAAATTTGAAATGTAAATTTCAATTGGCCCAACCCTAAATACATGTAAAAAAATGACTTTCATTAACTAATTTCTCCGTAAAATCTATACGATCTCAGCGTTGATCTCAGTTAAAACATTTTCAAAACAGGGTTCTAATGAATGAAAGTATTATATCTCTTCACCAATAAAAATATAATATAGTGAAACATTTTCCGACCGTGTTTCATTGCGGAGATGCTGACTAAGATAAGTTTAATTTCTATGCTGTCTCAATTGAGAACGTATAGGCTATCCCATTAAAACAATAGTATTATCTTTATACATGAATGAATGTAAAACTATTTTCCGTAACGTTTATTAATTAGCAATACATTTTATGTACGGGTACATTTCTTGCATCTTTATGAAAATGATTATTTTTTGTTGCAGGAGATTAGTAAAAAGTTATCAGCCCAAGAAAAAAGATGAAGAGGACTACCAGTGAGTATAAATTATATATCAATACTTTTATATAAATTATATACGTCTGACAACCCGACTATGTTATAGTATATTTTTAGCGTTCTTAGTTATAAATGGCTTACCATTTATAACTGATAGGCACCCGTTGATATATTATTATTTATTGATGTAATATATTTAACTGCAATATAATACGTTTAAGTATTTCGCAAATAAGAGCTTATATAACTGTTATAAAATTTAAATGAAATTGAGAAAGTAGTTGGTTTATTATGATAATTGAATAAATTTACATTTGCACAGTACACCTACGTGAAATACGAAATGTTTTTCGGTTATTAACCTCCGCGACCGCTGACAATTAGGGAGTGTAATAGCTCTACAATTTTTATTGCCACGGAAATCGTCGAGATATGTCAGACGGGATGGTTTCATCCGTAAAAAATGAAGTGCACGTTGTTGTGTATTTTACTTTACTATAACATACATTGAAATACCTGTATATTGACAATTATGGTAAACAATGATGGTAAACAACCGGTTGACATTTTCCATATTTACACTAGAGAGGGTCAGTGAATCGTCTGTTGGTGTGGGTCGAAACCTCCTTACAAATCACCTTCGATTCTCGGCATATAAAAGAGCTGTTTTAAGTTGGTGGGTTGCAGTTTTTATGTTGCAGCAGATAAATACACTCAGCTCCAAAAAAAGTGACACACTCGTTTTTTTTGTTAAGTTCTCGGGCCGCTAACTTTTTTACTGTAAAGGTAACCTTTTAGCATGAGTTAAGCTACACACCTGAAATAGAACTTTTTTAAATCGGTTTACCGGTATCAACTTGAACGTCACCACAAATACGGGTGCCGATCCAAACAAATATTTTTGGATCGGAGCGTATATAAAATATATCTGAATGTCTTGGACAAGGTTGGTACTTACATTTGATGTAGCATTAACACTGAGGCAGTTACCATAGACAGAAAAACAGTGAACACTACTAACACTCAACAGCGTTACGGCAACTATGTTAGCATCATTAAAGTGTTTTCGTTTGATATACAAACTAGACCAAAAAAATGTACGGCATTTTACAAAGAAAACCCGTACCAATTACTACAGAAGCGGTAAATCACATCACTATGCAATTCAAAAGGATATTTAGTGTAAAATTGTATACCGCCACAATTTCTTGTGAATAGAACTAGGGTCTCCAATCCGCGGCTTTCCTATCGGTCGCTATCCCTCTTCAACTCATATAAATCCCATTTCCCTTCTCGCTCACTTAGAAGACACCTGCATAACAAGCAGGCGATTTACTGGCTTTACTGCTCAGTGGCGTATCATCATGCGCAACCAAGGTGAAGTGACTTCAAAAGATGTCTTAATATGTCATATTCATATATTTGCAAAACTTTAAGCCAAAGAATAATTTAGTTTTGAATGAGTTATTATTTTAGTTTGAATTATAATAATATAAACATATGAAATCCATTGCTCTTAACTTTATATTTAATTTGTGTTTCTCCTTTGTCAAACTTTTTTTTTGCCGAACTGTATAGATGTTCATCATGCCGCACCTGATTGACAATAAACAAGTATTTTTATCAAACTATTAGTTGTGTGGAAAAATAGATAATTATTCATTTCCCTTCGCTTGTCCCTGATATAATTACGTTGTAGTTTCCGTGAAATCTACTCGTCAGCACGAACTTTTTTAGAGGTCCTAAATGAAAACTCTAAAAAAGTTCGTGCTGACGAGTAGATTTCACAGAAACTACAATGTAATTATATATCAAGGACAAGCTCGGCTTTGCACAATTATAGTAATAAATACTCTTGTTACGGGATCGTCAGAAGCGATTGTGCAGTGTGCACGATATACTGAAAATTCGCTAGATCTAGGTAAAATCTGTACAATCTGTTTCGTTTGATATACAAACTAGACCAAAAATTGTGCGGCATTTTACAAAGAAAACCCGTACCAATTACTACAGAAGTGGTAAATCACATCACTATTCAATTGAAAAGGATATTTATTGTAAAATTGTATACCGCCACAATTTCTTGTGAATAGAACTAGGGTCTCCAATCCGCGGCTTTCCTCGACGATGTGACGATTTCCCCGACGATGTGACAACATCGCATCTGGTGGTGCCACATACAAACCCCCAAAGGCGAATCTCAACCCTCTAGGACCTCAAATAACCGAGATACGCCTCTGGCCCCATTTAGAATAGTTGCGGTATAAGAACATGTGGACTACCCCCTGTATAAATCTTCGAGATGCCTTGTATACAATCCAGAATGGGATGGATTAATTGAGAACCATCTAGAATGGAATGGAATAATCTAGAAGCTTCTAGAACTTTCCAGAACCTTGAAAATAGTATATAACGGCCAGCCGATCGCTACATTATTCAATTTAATTTAAATTCTCTTAGTCCAAATAATAAGTAATTAAAAGTGTTCAGTAGTGATTTATCATTGTAAACAGTTGTGACTTGTTGTGTTTGGAAGTTAATAAAGTGTATTTGGATTCTGGGCAGTACCTATTATACGAACTCAGTGACGTAATACTATACACAGTACCTATATTATATAGCCTGATCAAATGGTGTTCAAAAGTGCCTGTCTAACATGAGTCCGGTAGAAGGTTTCTTAACGAAATTAATTATATGTTTTTTGGGGTGCTGAACACGAATCTGAACTTGCAGTACCGATCAGGTCGAAAAACGTAAAAAAATGTTTTTCGACCGAAAAACCGGCCTCGAAAAAAGGAAAAAACCGGCCTCGAAAAAAGTTTTTTTCGAGTTTTTCAGATTTCCGCTCATATGTTGCAAACGACGCGACGCTTCGTATGGAAAATATCACTGTATTTAAAGTTGAAGAGCATTAAATTATGCATCGAATGACCGACCTAACTTCCACATCAGACCGATTTATAAGGTAGCCATTGTCAGTCGAAAAAAGGCAATTTTTACCAACTTTTGTGTAAACTGTAATAAACTCGCTTTTAGACGTACGTCGGTGATGTGAAAACCCATTCTACGCTTTGAACTTCTTCTTTCTTTTGCTACACGTTTGAAAAGGGTTAAAGGGCTCGGGAGGGGTGGTCCGCGGACTATAATGCAAACTTCTAACAGTTATATCCGTTAATTTTCTTGCGCAAATAAAAAAAATCCAATACAAAAAATTTTGTTAAGAAAAAACCTACATTTTTCTATTACGTATATCATTTTTTACGTATATTTTTTAGATTTTGGACATAAGATAAGAAACTATTTTAAAAAATTTTAAAAATACGTTTTCCAAAAAGTGATTTTAAGAAATTTGAAAAATACGTTTTTCATTTTCATCATATTTTTTTCGAAAAATACGCATTCTAATCCAGCCAAACTTTTGGATTACATGAGTCATTTGTAAATGTAAACTCATTTTAAGGGTGTTTCCAAGTACTACAAAAAAATGTTCTACGAGTTTTTTACGAAAAAATGCATCAGTTTTCCGTTATTGAATATTTCAAAACAAGTTGTTGCAAAACAAAAAAGTCTTCTTCAACGAGCCATAACTCCCTTTATTTTGAACCTAGCGCATTCATCAAAATAGACTCTTTGTTTTCATAAGCTTCATTTGCGCAGCGTAAGCTTCATTTTTGGTTATTACAGTTTTTTTGAGAGAATGCGAGGTTTTCGAGTTATTCGCGTAAAACCATCCAAAAATATGCAAATGTAACGTAATGACTTATACTCGCAAAACTTCATCTTATACTCACAACTACTTCATTGGGAATAACATCATCAGCCGAGTTGATGTATTCAAAGATCTGGGTATTTACATATGTATTGAACATATAAACCATATTGTTTCTAGTACCTTTAAATCTTATGGCATCATTTACCACATTTGCCGGGACTTTTCCAATATAAGCACCTTCAAATCTGTTTTATGCTCTGGTGAGGTCAAAACTAGAATACGGGTCGGTTCGACTATATGGTATCCGATTTATCGCGTTCATTGGTCAACAATTAGAATCGATCCAAAGAAAGTTCTTAAAGTTTTCGATCTTTTTGCAAGATGGATCTTATCCTCCTAGAGGTCTGGATCAGAATTATTTACTTGCGAGATTTAATTTTGACTCTTTTGAAACTAGACGCAATATCATGCTAATTAGATTTTTATTTAATATCTTGAATGGCAAGCTTGATTGCCCTGATCTTTTAAATAAAATAAATTTTCTGATACATCGCCTAGATCAAATATTTTAAGAAAGTCCCCAATATCTCTGATGTGTGAACTGTTCAATCGTATCGCTTCTGATTGTGATATTCACTGTGATAATTTGAAGAGTATATGTAACTGTGTAGCTCGGTTAGCTTAAGTATTAGGTACAGGCCCATATTTCCCAATAGGCTGAAAAGGCTGCAGCCTATTTTTTACACGTTTTCAATCGCGAATAAGTCGAAAGATATCGATATATCGAAATTTTTTTATAGATTTATAGAACGATTTTTACTTAAAATTTATCCCTCTTAATCAGGTTATCTTGAGTGAAAACATTTCCGGGAAGGGAATTTCTACCCTCGGGGTAAAAGCACACATCGGTGCTGTCACTTTTGCTCATTGAGCCATCGCCTAACTACTCACCAAATTTCACGTTACGTTATCTTTTTTTGTAACCTTTTAAATAAAAGTACACAAAGTAATACAAAAATAGCAACTGAAGCCATTATTTTTTCTATATTAAAAATGCATACCAGTTAGTGTTTTAAAACATCGCATTCCAAGAAATGTTCTTCATCCTTTATGTATAGATGCATACCTAAACACCTTACTATGCTAATAGAATATCGTACAGATTATCGACAACAGTTCCCAATATAGGAGTAGTTTTATATTATGTTTCGATCCATAGCTTTTATATCCATAGCCATAGCATTAGTATAGACTAATGTAAAACAAAAATTACATTACATTTCTCTCAATGTAGATATGATTGGTATAGAAGGTCACGGATATTGAACCAGCCCCCTTGTTTACGATACGAACTGGTTGTGTATCCTCTTGGCCCTTTTGTTGGTACGCTGGTGAGGAGGGGTCACTCGCGGTTGTTCCGACTGTTTTGTGGACTATTATTGCATTGCAAATAAATAAATAGCTGATTCAACGTGCGATAAATAAGAATATATCAACTCCAAATGTTTAACAAACTGTTTCCCGCCGAACCGTAGGATAAGCATTAGGGTGGAACGAAAATAGAGAATTAAAACAAAATTGAAAATATATTTTTGTAATAGTGCCAAAAAGTTGCCTTTGGTAGTACTTATTTATACCCCCAAAACTACACGCTGTAAAATAATAACTTCCACTGCCCCAAAGGGATGGAAGTTGCTTCCAATGAGGGCATAGTCTAAAACACGCAACTCTTCGCATATTTTGTTTTTAAAATCACTAGAATGCTGTTTTAAATACAAAATATCCCAGAACTCACCACGAGGAGGTAGTTGCATATCGAGCTCCACCCGCCCTAACCCACCCTTAAACTTAATTTTCTACTTCTCGACATAGTAGCATAATTTGACTTCGTCTCAAATTTCGGCATTATTTTACGAGATTTTAACCTCGAGCGGATGAAACCATCTCTGGAGTTTGGACAGCAAACTGCTAATGATGCTTCCGTTACTAACTTGACACAGCGTTCAACGGATTGGGTGTGGCAAGGAAACTTTGGAAATTGCATAATAATTTCATCTTCTGTCACACATCCTGAAGCTATAATATCTTTTAAATCATTTTCTAAATACCTCATAGTTAGTGGCGGTTCAGTTATTTTGCAATCTTGCCAGTCTATTAAGTCTATATAATCTTGAGCATCAAACTTCAAAGCAGGGATCTGAAAAGTTCTTATTGTGTTGCCTTTTTCATTGGATCTTGCTTTTAGTATCCTTCTTAAAGCTAGCTCTCTTATATGTTGTCTATTGTCACATAACATTGCTAAAATAATATTTTCTGGATGTCCAAAAAAACCATTTCTTTGAATCACCGGGTCGATGACACTTCGAAGATTTTGATTTAGGTAACGAGATTGTTTTACCAGTTCAAATAGATTCTGAGCACCGTCCTTACACGATGAGTTTAATTTTATAGTAAACCAAACTGGAGCATAAACTTTAATAACATATGTCACCAATACTTGAAGATTCTCTGATGGAGCCTGTGTTCCAACATATAATCGGAGCAGCCTATTTGTTAATGTCAACCATCTGGAATGGGATACTTTTCCAGGATCCCTTCGAGCCAAACTATCACTACAGTTGCCAGAAATAACGGCATGGCATATTTCTAACAAATATTTCTGATCCGTACTTAAATCCGTTTCATCAACATTGGGAAAATTTGCTTCAACCGGAATAAAATCAGTGACTTGAAGCTTTTCGGATTCAGAAATTTGTTTACCGATGGGCCCTGAGAAACCACGTGGGCCAGTAGTAGGTCCATCCAAATGCTGAAATAGATGGCGCAGAGGAAGTTCATTGCCGTGTAATTGACAAACCAGCCATTGTAATGGCCTTTGAAAATGCATCTCGAGTAACCTTATAACTTCTCCTTTAGGTCCCGTATTAACTGCTGTTCCATCACAACCTACCGCCAGAATATTTGTAGTATCAATTCGATGACTTTCTAGATAACTAGTTATACTGGATTTAATATTTGCTGCAGACCCAGTTAGTGGTGTCACATGTCCTATATATTTTGACTCTGGCTCTTGAACTAATACATAATGTTCTTCAATGATGGTTTTACGATGAGAAGTGTTTCCTTTAGCTTCTAGAACTAGAAGTTTTATCTTTTCGCCCATCAAAATATAACCCATTTAGTGGTAACATGTTGTTTTCTTCCTTCTTAATTATATCTTTTCGTAGTTTGCTTCTATGTCTTCGTACTTTCATTCTGTCTATTACGTTTGCTGTATCCATTGATGAAATAATCCCAACATCTTCAAGGACTGCACTGGCTATTATAGCAGCACTTCTGTCAGAAACTCCAGTCCGTTCACACGCTAATGCAAGTGAAGGCAACGATACTCTCATTTGTTTTACTTTCTTTCCCTCGGAGATCATAAGTTTAGTTTTTTCAATAGCCAGTGCAGCCGCTTCTTCGTCTTCTTCATGTTCCGAACTGTCGTCCACTCTGTTTTTTGTTATTGAATCTGTTTCTTTATGCTTAATATACCTTAACATTTCCTTCTCCTTTCTTTGTTCTTTTTCTTGTTTTTTTCTGGTAGCTACAATATCAATAGAACTCATGACCATTTTTCTCCCAGTTCGTTGATCAAGAAGAAATAATTGCTCTTCTTTGGGCACTTTTCGGGATTTTTCACAAGTGCAAGCAGAAAAATCTTTGCATTTGCAGGCTGCAATATCAAACAGTTTTTTGGCATTTTCTTGAAATAGCCTTAATTTTAATTTGTACTTGTTATCATTTTTTCGCCCTTTACATGGTTTTAAGAGACTTCTGTACTTCTCGTGATAGTCTCTAAATAATTTCATAATCCTATTATGCGATACTATAGGGATAGAAGCTCTATTCCATAACTCTGTCAGTTAATTATATAAAAATTAATTAAATTAATTAAGTTAATTATAAAAAATTAATTAAACAAATTGTCTCACCTATTTCACTCACCATTTTAATTTCAGAGGCATGTCTTAACCATAAGAAAAACTTCATTATGTCTTCATAGGTAGGTAAGACAGTTTCCTTTAACTGTCTAGAATGTCTTTGCACTTTAAACTTTGATAGTATAGGCGCCGCAGATGCCATATTTTAGTCAGTAAATTTAAATCAAATAAACAACAACAAATCAAAAACACGTCTAACCGATACCAATGCTCGACTCGCAGTGATGACAAATGAGAAGTGCAACACATGCGTGCGTATCAGTACAGAAGTACAGACGCGAGAGAGTGGCGGGCGATTTAAAAGTGTTTTGCGCGCAAATATTAAGAATGGAAATATGGTTGTTGGGGCAACGGAACAAGTTGATATAAATCGATATAATTTTTGTAGTTACATGTATGTACCATAAAGTACATTTTACATGCTATTACATTAAATGTTAGTACCCCCAGTGACAACTATAAACACTGTCACAGTGTTAGAAAATTGTTGCATATTTTCACAAAAACCATGAAAATCAAAGCTCTTGGGGTACCGGTAATAATTGTGGTACATTACCCAAATTTTAAGGGTAAATCATACGTACCAAAAGGCAACTTTTGCGCACTATTAGGCTTCGAAAAAAACAATTCAATTTTTTCGTTCCACCCTAATAAGCATGTCCCATAAATTAGTAATACTTTCATTGCACATATAGTGGAGTGGATCTGGAGAGAAATATGGGTCGAAAACAGACCACTCAAATTTAAAACAATTTATTTCAACGGAAAATGTGAAAAACCAAGAGGGCTTCAAGGCTTCAAGGGAGTTGAAAAGGTTTTACCACCTCGAAAAAAGATTTTACCACCCCGCCAATTCATTTTACACACCCCAAAAAATCGAGAAACGTTTGTCTTTCCGGGTGTTGAAAAGATTTTACCACCTGGAAAAAAGATTTTACCACCCCACCAATTCATTTTACCACCCCTTGAAACAGAGGCCGCGCGATATACGTACTTTATTAAATTCGGGCCAGCTTCACATGCACATAAAACCAAAAGGGTGTCTTCCCCGGGGTTGAAAAGGTTTTACCACTTTTTACCACCTCGAGAAAAGATTTCACCACCCCATCAATTCATTTTACCACCCTCTGGAAAACGGCCCGGGCGATATATGTATTTTATTAAATTCTGGCCATCTTCACACGCACATAAAAACCAAAAGACTGTCTTTCCCGGAGTCGAAAAGGTTTTACCACTTTTTAATACCTCGAAAAAACATTTTGCAACCCCACCAATTCATTCTACCACCCCTGGAACATAGCCCACTCGTAATATGTATTAAATTCTGGCGAACTTAACATGCACCGAAAAAATAAACGGTTAAAAAATGAGGAATGTGGAAAAATATTACATTATATACTCGAGGTACGTAGTCTATCACTCGTTCTGCAAAAAGTGAAAACCCGTCCAAACAAAGCACGTTCCGGGAAGACACCCTTTTAGTTTTTTGTGCAGCTGGCTTAATAAAGTACGTATATCGCAGGGGCTCTGTTCCAAGGGGTGGTAAAATGAATTGGTGGGTTGGCAAAAGCTTTTTTCGAGCTGGTAAAAAGTGGTAAAATCGTCGGTTTTTTTTTTCTTTTTATAACTAAAAAATAATAGGTGGTAAAACCAGACAAATTAGTGGTAAAACGAAACAAATTGATGGTAAAACGTGGTCTAACGATGGACAATCGATTCAGCCGTTTTACCACCCTGCCTGAATTTTTTTCGGGCCAACTTCACGCACCTCAGTTTGAAGACATTTCCGGTGTTGGAAGAAAGGACGTTGTAGCAAAGTTGCCAGACCCTCGACAACTCCAGGAACACCAAGAGTGGCATCCTATGTAGATAGGATTAAATGTCATTTTTTTTGTTACGATGTTCAGTAATGTTTCCAAATCTTTATGCCAAATATCGATAGATTTTGAAAAACGATGTCCATACCTGCCCCCTTCTCCCCGTGTGTATTCATGTTTGCAAAAAAAAATATGTACAAAGAAATAGAAACCTGTATGAAAGCTTCACTTGTCAGAGAACCTGCAAAAATTACAAATCAATATAATTTATTTTCAACTAGGGTTTCAGAACAAATTCAGTTATCGGGTTTATCTAAACAAGGTATTTCCTTTGATAATTAATTGTACTATTCATAATCCTGTATTCGATATTAATATTTCAAAGAACTAACTGTAAAGATATGAATGTTTACCTTTATTTTTATTTATTTCTTTTTGTTTACTACTCCGTGGATCATTACAATGCAATTCATTTGACAGAGTTATTTCTCGGGAAACCAGCGGACCAGGCCACAATCCATGAAAACATAAAATATACAATTACTGTTCTGTTGACATACATAATATACAAGTGTACTCACCGGGGTTCCTCTGTCCCCGAACCAGCACTCAGTACACCCTCCAGTAAAACGGCCAATACTATTCTCAGTCATATCATTAATATCTATTACTTATCTACTTGACTGGGTGTTACTCTATAAAACTTAATAAATTCCCAATGCTTCAGCGACTAGCTAGTGCCATCCTAAAAATAAGTAGAGGCTTCCCCGGATACACAATTGCCGCTAAACAAAAGGTATCCCAACGACAAGGTAAC
The DNA here is from genome assembly GCA_964058915.1 of Tetropium fuscum. Taxonomy (NCBI): domain Eukaryota; kingdom Metazoa; phylum Arthropoda; class Insecta; order Coleoptera; family Cerambycidae; genus Tetropium; species Tetropium fuscum. Next base: position 39,782 of record CAXKVY010001150.1, read on the forward strand.
ACCTTATCGCGTCATTCGAGTCGCAAACAAGATAACCCTAAACTCGTAAGACCAGCCACTCGAAGGCACGGCGCCCAAGACTAACGTCTAAGGGTTTCCTTTATAATCACGCCCAACTCTATTCCCTATTTCTTAAATAAGGTCAGGGCAGTCGAACAGTAATCACTCGTGTCGACACACACACACACACACTGACTGACTGACTGTGTCGTTTCTCGCCTGCAGCTGGCCCCAGAATTTGACTAGTAAGCAATGTGAGCATTATACAAGAAAATATGAGAAGTAACTAAACATACATTCATTACGTTTTTATTGATAGAAGTATTAAATATTTTATTATTATTATTATTATTGTGTATTTTATAACAAATAATACTTTATATAAGATACGCGTTACATAACTTCTTTCTGTAAATTAATTATTGTTATATAAAAAGTTTTGAAGTTTTATATATTTCTTCTGTCAGTCCGGAAAACGTTCACTTTCTCGCCTAGGTACACAAACTACTATTAACAAATTTACATTTTACTTAAATTAATAAAACACTGACATTTTTTTTGTTGCAAAATACAAGCTAATGGTGTGAAGAAATAGACGGAATATGTTTTTTTCTACATGCTTTATTTTATTCCTGAGTAATAAACTAATAAAGAAATGCGCTGGGAAATATGCGTTGACTAAGCAAACTTGCTTTTTGTATATATTTATGTATCTACCTACTCCTACTCAGATATTTGTAATATTTTATGATTTATGTAATTTGTTTACTAATTATTGCGAAAGTCACGAATTCATGATAATGTTATGATACAAATTTGAAAGTGCCAAAACATGGCGTTGTGTGATCGCCATAGCTAAAACTTTAATTTATGGTTTTGCCTCCATCACCTCCCGATCGCTTATTTGTTTACACTGAATTCTAAAGAAGCTCGTTCAACGAATTTACATATTATTTAAGTAGGGTCAGCTGAAAAAAGCCACGGTAGAGCAGGTTCGTCGTAGTCCTAGGACTGCGTGCTGCATATCCTACGACTGCATAGTAAAAAGTTTACCAGACTGTTTTTGTGTAGGATTGTCGAATATGCCTGTCCAGTTACCAGAACATTTTTGGAATATTTATAACCTGTAACTATTGATTTCAGCCAAGTGGGCCAGTCACTGAAGACAGAAGACAAATAAATTATAGTTAAAAAATCTATAGTAAAAAGTAAAAAGTTAAAAATAATGTTTAACTAGTGATTGACGAAAAATGATTTTATCGTAAAAAGGCGTGGGGTGCATGATATCAATTGTTATAAATATTTCATTGATTTCATGCACCCCACGCTTTTTTACAATAAAATAATTTTTTTTGCCAATCACTATAGTTAAACATTATTTTTTACTTTTTAGTTCGGCTTTCCTTTAAAGCGTGTTTCTTTTTAGTTTTTTAAACTATAATTTTTTTATTAAAAAAGTAAATTATATATTGTGGCGAATTCGCCAATGTGAGACGCATGTTTTAATATCCTGATTTTTTGATGAGGTTGTTTCTGGTGAGGACATTAAGACAAAATTGTAAAATTACTGTATTGTCAGCGGTCCTTGATAACTGTGCAAATTTTTAGTTTAATCTGACGTTTTGAAGTGTGTGAATGGGTGAAAATCTCGTTTAAAGATTCCGTTACATACATACATACTGTTTGTAACATCGAAATATGAGACATACAAAATTTTCAAAGGATACCCACAATTACCGCAATGGGAGATCGGGGCAATATAACCTTTCTTACAGCAAGCTAAAATCGTCACTATACAGGCGCTTTCATTCAACAAGTTATGTTTTGATAGAATACTAATATCTAATCTATTTTAACACAAAACCCATCAAAATAATACACTAAATTAAAGAAAACTGTATTACTCGAGGTATTACTTCTATTTCAAGAATTATTGTTGACCCCACTTTACCACAAAACGTTCGATGGTATTAGGCATCAAAATGAATGCCAATGATGGCGATGTGATACGGCCGAGGAACGTGTAAAATGGATCCGTAATATTGAATGGGAAACATTCTTATTCTGCATCACATTCACCATCTAATTGTTTTATGATACGACGAAAGGTATATAGTGTGATCAATATTACTACATGATAATGCCATAATGTGATTGGCGATGTATATAAAATAATTTGTTTTTCCTTAAATTCCTGGAAATCTGTTATACTTGACAGCGCTGTTAAAAATGCGGTAGCACGTGTGAAGAGATCGATATAATGAGAGTTTTTGCTCGGGTTTTATGTCTCATATTTCGATGTTACAGACTATACATACAGGTGAAGCTAATATAAGCATGTTAAAAAGGTATGAATAACCCAAAAGTTTTAAAATTTTAACACGTTATTAAAATATATATATATATATATATATATATATATATATATATATATATATATATATATATATATATATATATATATATATATATATATATATATATATTTAAATATATATACATATATATTACGAAAACCAAATCTCATGTTGCAGCCCATTTGAAGGTCTGGAACATTATAAAAATTGAAAAAAAATAATGCTAAAACTTGCTATAACTAAAAATTGTTAGCAAAAGTGGTGCAAACTGAAAGACCGATCAAGTGATTATATATTATTTGTGATTGATTTGTTACGTTCACTTTTCGTTAGTTGACATAATTTAAATATTGGAGGGTATGGTGTACCTATCAGAGAATGTACTACTTCTCTGATAGGTATATTACGAAAAGCGACTAGGCGCGGCCTCTATCATTCGTGATTAGGACTCAGGTATACATTATTACGGGTTTTTTTGCATCATTATCGATTTACCATAGACCGTTAATGACAGTTTTTGACGAGTATTAGTTGCGACCCAGTTGCGCAATTTTTGTTCTTTGATCGTTCTTCGCTACTTTTTGTTCCATGACTCATGACTCGTGCGAAGCGAAATAAATGATTTCGGTCTTTTCCGGAGATCAAAATGCGCCACTTTCTTTTTTGATCAGCGTCCTTTAGGTGCCGATACATTTTCGACTTTTTCACTATTTAAATCAAGTACGGTATTACTTTCCATGTTTGGGATTCTTGACTGTTTATGGGTTTTTGTGATTTTGATAATCAACGCATACGAATACATACGTCTGATTAAATAACTCGTAAAATAAGGTGAGCCGTATTTTTTTACACCTGGTGCCCATGTTCTATTTTTGCCTTTTTCTGTGTTCTCTAGAACTTGCGCTCTGCATTCGTCCCCAGGGTCGGTTGAAGATTATCTCGCCTGGGCCACTGTTCGAAGCCGTCAAACATCCCTTGAGGCTTATTCTTTCTTTCGTGACTTCAAGATCACCACTTCTTTCTTATTTCACTTCACATTTTTTTACTTGGAATCTTTGGATAGTATAGATTGCACCCTGGACGTCTTATCTGCCAGAACGTCGATACCGTTCCTGTTATTTGGAACGATAATATCCCACGGTTGCAAGCCCTTTCTCTAACCGAAACTATATTGATTTTTAAAATTAAGTAAATTTTGCCGTGACATCATAAATTTATAGCCCGAGTTGGTACATTATGAGTAATAGCCTTTATCACATGAATGAAAAAGAAAAACATTTTATCTACGACTGCCCAGGATTGGAGAAAATTTAAGAAATCTGAATACGAAAATTAATTTTTTTCGTAAAATTGGAGTTGTAAGGTATTAGATATTCATAGCAACCAATAACCGTTTTATGTAAACAAACATTGCAAATTTCGTGCAATTTTTAAATTTTGTAATTTCTGTGGCTAGAAAATTTGAACATGAGTTATTATTATTTCATTACGTTACATAACTGAGATGATTATTTAACTGAGTTAGATAACCAGATATCCATATTAGGTTGATACCTACAGTTTGTTATTTTTTAAAAAGGTATTATAACATTTGCTATCTTCTATCATTGTCTGAAATATGACGTCATTAGTATGTCCTAAGACCTTATTTACCTTTATGTGATGTACTACCCGCCTTTATTTTAATTAAATTATATAATAATTTCGCCTAATAGATAAAATATATGACACGAGGTACCTGAGTTGCCTGAACAAACAGCAAACCAATATACCTGTACATGATTCCCATCAAAAACTTTCACCAGAGATATACACAACATCGTTGAATAGCTTTTGTCCGTGAATTTTAATACGGCTTCTGCAGTATTAAAAATATGCCTCCAGCGAGTATATTTTCGTGCTCTTAATATGTTGTGTAATAATTATTGTTTGTATGTCTGTAAAAACAAATAAGACCTCAGGCAAAGTATGAAAATTAGTAATAATATATGGGTAGAAATGGTTACAAAGTTAACTATGCCATAAAAATCATGTAAAATTGTACTGCAAAGTGGTTGTTACTTAATAATGGCCATAATAATAATAATAATTACTAATATAGTGTCATACCTGAATACATTAATGTATATATTGGCCTGAATTAATATTTATACCATTTGTCTTTATTATCGAATTTATTATTTGTCGAAATTAGGAAAGTTTTGATTGCTTACCTCCATCAATTTCAAAGATAATATGCCTACTAGGGTGTTTTTTAAAGTTTTATATTCGGTCCCATTGGCTAATGATTTAGCATTGGACCTAAAATAATTTCTCCCAAAATTTTAGCTTCTTAGATCACACCTGTGAACGGCGCAAACCGAGTTTGTTTCCCATTTAATTAACATGGGAAACGACAATTTTACTTAAACATGAATAGCTGGTAGAAATTTTTTGTAATAATAATTTCTGATGGCAGCCAATGGGAGCGTAGAAAGAAAAACACCCTAATGCCTACATTGCATACACATAGATGTGTTAAAATGTGTAATTTTTTACAGATTAAACAGTGCAACAGTTCTAGATTTTACAGTGTTAAACAGGACATGTTTAACTGGACGAAAATTTTATTGTCATGGCAAACAATAGAGTCAAGGGATTGTTCCTACTTCCCTTGATTTGAACTTTTGTGAAAAGAGTAAAATTTGAATACAATTAAATTCTGTTCTATACTCACCAACAAAATAATCGACCCAATCAAAATATTGGTAATAATAATCCTTTATTGCCCAACAGGCTTAATCTCAAGTATATGACACAAGTATACAGAAAAATAACAATCTACAAGATAAATAGAACATACAAATATAATAAAAATATAAAAGATAAGTAAAATAGAGATATACACGTTTATGTAAAGCGAACAGACAAAATAATTTTACACTAATACACTAAATACATAAATACAATGATACACTATACAGGGTTGTTATGTTTAAAACAAAACGTTTAAAACATGTGTTTAAAACATGTTTTAAACCTGTTTAAAACACCTACAAAAAAACATATTTTAAACAAGGGTGTTTTAAACAGTATAAAACATGTTTAAAACATGTATTTTAAACACTTGATGATCTCTCGCGATTTCGATTTTATTGTTTATTTCTTTATACTTCCTACTTTAAATGAAAAAAAGCTGTTCAAGTTCAATACAATACAATAACGGTAAATAAAAATAAATAAAACAATCTTTTAAAATAATAATTAATAAAATAAAATAACAAACTTTTACATATCTTATGATCTTATATAATATGAATATTATTATAAATCTTTTACATATATAATATGAATATTATTTTAAACAAGAAAACAAACAAGTAATGTAACAACAACAATTAGAAAAAGGCAGAACGGAAAAACAGGAGAAAAAGTTTAGGTTAAGTCAAAATCTACATCATCAACCGATGCATTTGTCTGGGAATTAAAATATTTTAATATGATGACTAATTTGGCAGTTTTTACTGTGCCAAGTCTGTTCCTGCGGTTGGGATGGACGAATCCGAACTCAGAAAGCAGTTTTACTTACTTACTTTTATGTTTTAAACAAGTGTTTAAAACTTTTTGATAAATGTTTTTTGATAAGGTGTTTTAAACAGTTTTAAACAAAAAAAACAGTTTTACACAAAAAATATTGCATATTTTGTTTTTTTTAAACATGTTTTTTTATCAAACCTGCACTTATATATTGAATAGTACATATTTTAATGTATTGAGAGTACATAAATTTATATCACAAAATTGACAAAAATAATTAAAGTTGTTACACATTATAAATATTGGAGATTTATAATATATATTGGTTCTTGCTATATTAGTGTGAAATGTAAGTATTTGCCTCGGTTGTAATCTTGGAAATGGATTTTTTTTCAGCCTAAAGATCGGGGCAATCGATTTGTTGTTATGTACAACTTGTACAACCTTATGTACAACTTGTAACTAAGGGACAGCGAGTGGTATTTCCTTCTGCTTTCTAGCAAATTGAAGTTAAAACATAGATGTAAAAAATTATTATCTATGCTTTTTTTCAGGATTCACGATTCTTGGTTTTAAAATACAAACATTTTCTTTGAACCTCTCTCTAGCTAATACTTAATGACAATAATAATGTGGATTCCAAATTAGGGACCCATACTACAACTTGGATCTCACCTTTACATTGCATATGCAATGTAAAGGGTGTTTAGTGAAACAATATCAGTGAGCATTCTACAGTTGCGAATATTAATAGAACATTTTCATAGCTTCTGCAGTTTTTGTATTTATATGCTGAATAAATGTAAGTTGTGAATCAAATATCACTCCCAAATCATTTAGTCTCACCCCTACTTAAATTGTTCCCATTGACATTATAATCATATTATAATAAATATATTAGTAAGTTTCCTTCACATGAAATGTTCAATTGCAATTTATTTTTATTACACCAAATATTAATGATGAACTTTTCTCATCAATAAGTTTGTTCATTTAAGTCAGTTTTTCGGTAATGGTGTGGGTTGGGGAGAGTTTTGAGGCTTGGACGGACTCGACGCTTGGACATAGCGAATCTGGTAGACATGACAATAGGTGTATAAGAGAGGTGTTATACACCTATTATACAACCATATGAAATATACAACCATATGTTGTATATTTTCGCCGTTCATTCGTCGATTTTATGCTGATGCATGATACTGCTCGACCGCTTGTTGCAAGAATTGATAATGAGTCATTAACAATTCATGTTATTTAACCTCTGTTAAATAACAGAGGCTGAAATCCGAGGAGTAATGAATTGGCCTCCTCGAAGCCCAGACACAAACCCAATTGAACATGCTTTGGATGCTCTTTTGAGGAAAGTACGATCTCGTGTTTCAGCTCCTGCAAATTTACCGATTAGTGAAGTTCTAATTGAAGAATGACACAAATCGACCATGCTTACATTTAAAAACCTAATTACTGAGGGCATGCCAATTGCACGAATTGCAGCAGTTATTCGTGGACGTGGGAGAAACACATCGTACCAAGTTGATGAGGCCTTTTCAGTTGGCTTTCAGGTCGTTTTCGTTATGTTGTTCAATTTTTAATAGTTATTTTATTACCATAGAAAAATATGTACACATTTTACGTTTTTCTAAAGCAATTGTGTCGTTCAATTGTGCAATTGTGAGTTCAAGCACAAGAACTCGTGGACGAATGACTAGTGATCGAACACATGCTGAAAGATCATGTTTTGCCATATGTCGGCCATATTGGATACCAACGATCCATATACACGAATGCACGACAGCACTCGACTGCATGCAGCTGATATAGTAACTAATTACCTCGTGATTAAATATTAGATTGACCACCATTTAGTCCAGACTTAAGTCCAATCGAACCTAAAATATGTGGGATGAGCATACGACAAAGAAATCCCGTTCCAAGTGCAATAGAAGAGATTCGGTTTGCTGCACAATATGAATAGAACGCAATTTCTCAAGAATATATCCAAACTACTTAATAGCATGCCGAGAAGGATGCAAGCAGTAATTAGAGCTCGAGGGGGAATACTCTTTACTATGGTCTTATTTTAATCAAGATGACAAGTACTTGCCATCCAAATAGCAATTAAGTTTGAAGTAAATATCCTTAAATTTCATAACATTTATACATATATAATATATATTTCCGTAATCTGTTGGTTTAATTCTAAGTGTTTTATATTTCAGAATGCGTATTTCCGTCACCTGGGACACTTAGAAGAACGCAATAAAACTATTTTCAGCAGATTTATAGAATTTTTATAGCAAACAAGCGAACGATATAAAAGTAACGCAATAAATTCTTCGAACTTAAAAAAATAATAAAAGAAACTTTCTGAATTTTAATTAAGATACAGATTTGTCACTAATTTTACGTTCGTTAGTAGACACATACATCTACTACTGTGAAACATGAACTTGAACCGTTTTTAGCTTACCCATCACATTTACGTAATAAATGAGTTTGTAATTTAATACCAAATTTGATCCGGAAGTTTGAATACGTATACTCGTACCTACATTAGGTATATTTTAAGATGTACTTTTTGTAAGTAGAATATTCATAATCAGGAACCTCTAAATTTTACGTGGTAAAATTTGCAAACAGGTTTCAGTTTCCAGGACTCCAGATTTTCTTTCTGCACGTGCAAAATGGATGTGCAGAACTTTTTTTACGTTTGGTATCTAGATGTACTCCTGTGTTGATGCACGTACGTAAGTTCCTCACCCTTGAGCACGAGTGGTTCTGTGGGCTCTGGTTTATATTTTCTGGCGAAGATTACGGTAGAATTTTGAAAATGATGTAAATTTGCAATTTGCCACGTGAAAAGCGCGGCCTATCCCTTACGAGGCGGTCTCGGCCTACACAGATATTAGGGGTAAAGAGCGATGGTGCCGCTCGGCCCCCTCTTATCGAGGTCACATCTCTAGCCAAGAATATTGGCGCGACAGGAATTATGTCACAAGGTTGCTCAACATATCAGAGTAGTGTGTGCAGGCGCCAACGATTCTGTACGACAGACGAATTGTTTCTAAAAACCGTGTTGTCGATTGATAAATAATTGAATTGATTGTATTCACCCATAGGTAGATACACGAAATATTTTTAGGAGCATTCTCACAGTTTAAGGACGTGCTTTTGGCATAACATAACCCATTTTTGGTTTAAAAATGGCGTAATACGACATACGACGAATAATTATCTTCAAACGATGACGCAACTTTTATAACCGATACCAATGATAATTTAATCGCATTTCAATCGACTTTTACCTACAAACTCCCAGACCAGTGGCGTAGCTATCATACCGCGAGACTCCGCGATCGAGGAGGGCCCGTCTTGTGAGGATCCCTCTGGTGCCAAGAAATAAGACAAACAATGTAAAGACACTAAACCTTAGAGTTATCAGCCGGTACAAATAAATCCACTTAAGAAACTAGTGAAATTATAAAATGTGTAACATTCTATTGGATGTTTTTTCTGGTAGCAGCGACGAGTAAATACAATGATAACACATGTAAAATAGACAAAAATGTGCGGTATTGACAGGGTTTGAACCTCGGAGCCATCGACTATAAATCCTGAACATTACCACTGTGCTATAAAGACAATGACATATTATTGACTTCTGAATGGCATAAAGGTATCAAAAATACTGAAAAATAATTTAATGACATAAATGTATCAAAAACACTGAAAAATAATTTAGGAGGCTATTTATTGACTCGACAAAATTCTAGCCGCCATCGCCACCTTGAATATCGATTTGGCCAAAACAATTCGTGATCATAGACCCAAAAGTTTTCGAGACACCGATTATTTAGTTGTTTCTTACCATAAAAGGAACAATGTCCGGCATATTGGAGCCGTCATCTTGAATATTTATTTTGACAAAAGAATCGTGTACAGCGACCCCAAAAATTCCCGAGACACCGGTTTTGAGTCGTTTCCGAACATAAACGCTAGAGACCCTTCAATGAGAGTCTGGCCAAGGCAGCCATTTTATATCACAAATCGTGGCGCCAAATTCAAAAAGTTTAGAAATGATTTTACTGCAAACATTCGCACCAATACACGTGGATATGCGGTATAAAATAAAAGCTTTAAAAAATGAGTAGTACTGCTTCTACTAATTTACCAGTAAAATATGTATTTTCATGAATGATAAGAATGGGACAAAAACTCTACAATAATTATTATCAAACAATTTATTAATCAGAACAGAATACAAGCATAAAATGATTATTACACAACACTATGCATAGCCATACTTTTACTATCCTTGGCGGTTATTTTTTGTATTTTTTTTACAGTTCCCTTTTAATCTAAACACTATAAATCTATTAATTAATTTAGTTTTTAAATTATGACAGTTCAGAATGTGAGGAGCTTCAACCACCATAAACTTTCCCAATAAAAATTGTTGAGGATTGTTAGTTTCGTCTCTATTTTTTATGTTTTCCTTATATTTTCGAGAAATATATTCTAATTCAACTGTCTTTAGGTGTCCACTAATTTTCCCTACCAATCTTTGTTGATCATTCTCTTCTCCTATTTGGATCACGGGAAAATGCCCTCATCCCAGCCCCCTTCCTAGTGGAATTGTGACACTCAGGTACACATCCCGTCATTTTGAATTATTAAGTCCTATTACCTCCTAGAAATAACGTTTTGAGTTCATTTTTCTTTCAGTTCAGACACAAAGCCAATAACACAACAATCAACACAACATCAATTTTTAATAACAACTTGCCTATTCAATATTCTGATTTCTACATATGCACAAATATTTGAAGCTCAACAACCTACAAATGTCAAAATCTGAGTGACTCACTCAATTCTGAACTAAAATGGCGGCACCAATCAGAAAGTGGCAACGCCTTGGCTAGACTCTCATTAAAGGGTCTCTAATAAACGCGACAAATGTCCGCCATCTAGTGACAAATTAACAAACATGACTTAGTATCAGTATACTAACTACTTTTACTAGTGTAAGTATTTGTTAAGTTATTATTAAGAAATATTTTTGTTTACGCCAATATTCTTGGCTCGAGATGTGAACTCGATAAGAGGGGGCCGAGCGGTACCATCACTCTTTACCCCCTAATATGTAATATAGGCCGCCTCGTAAAGGGTAGGCAGCGCGTTCCACGTGACTCTCCCCACAAATATAATCAGTGTCACGTGAAGTTGCGCTGCAGCATCCCCTAGTCTTGGCTGAGGGGCCCCACCGACATCGACAGAGCCTCGCTTCTGGCGCTCTTGACTTCTCGCCGGTGTGTAATGCCCCCGGGGGTGTCATGTCGGGTGTGTGAGGGATCCTTCCTGCCTCTCGCCGGGTTTTGCTAGAGCCCGGCTGCACGGCATTCAGGTTGGTATGGGAGGAGGAGCATTGTAGCTCAAGATGACGGAGCTCGCGATTTATGTTGCCTACAATTTATTTAATTTGTCGACTATGACCTGTGAGACTCATTGTTTGGTAAGTTACTTTAGCTGAACTGAAATTCTTTAATTTTTTTCAATTTAGAGCTGGCTAAATTTAGAGGATGGGGGGGGGCAGCATTTGAAGCTACGCCACTGCCACAGCCTGTAATAAATATGCGTGTAATGTATATTTCATACACAAGCAATAATTTATATCCTTGGAAAACTAAGTTAATTATACGTTATTACTTTAGGATTTTTTAAAAGTAATTTTTGTAAGGCAATCGTTATTGCGTTTTCTTACAGCGAGATCTCTAAATAATGAATAACGGTCTGTTTTTGCATGTGTTATACAAGGCTGTTACATTTATGTAATATTTACACAATTATTTACTGTTTGTATGTGGTCCAAAGTAGTACTGATTTTTACGACACATTCCTGGTTCAACTTCTAAATTGTACAAATAATAGTCCTAGGATAGTAAGTAAAAATCATTCCAAGAGATGTAAGATTTTTCAGTCAAAATGTTGACTTTGAACCTCTCTATGTCCAGTGAGGTAAAAATTAATAACAATTATAAATATTCATTGGTACGATACCTTTTTGTTTTGTAGAATTCTCAGAAAATTTCTGCCCAAAAGGGGTAAATATCATTGACTAAGCTTCATTTGTCAACGTTATTTGAAATTAACGTTTTTTGGATCCTCCTTGTGCGGTCTTTTAATTCTCATGCCTATTGGGTATGTACTATAAATAAAATAAAATAAAAATTACTATATATCAATTACATATAAATACTATTATGCGCCGTACCGCCATCTAGTTATGAGTTAAGTTACTAATATTGGTATGACTGTTGCCGAAATGCAAAGGTTTCTGTTAAAATTGCAACAAATTTACTTATTAGGTCAACAAAAAATTAAATTAATGCTGACGACCATTCAATGGAGGCTGGTCAATCTCTGGCATTTACCATACTATTAAAATAAAATTAATAAACACTACTAATATTGTAAATGTGAAAGTTTGTATATTTGGATGGATGTGTGTTACTCAATTACGGAAAAACGGCTGAATGGATTTGGATGAAATTTTACATACAGATAGTTGCAGTCTTAAAATAATATGCCCTGTTTAATTCCTGTATAAAAGCACATATTGTGCCAATTAATTCTAATCTAGAAAACTTAATTAAAAATACGTAATCAAACGCATAAAATGTACGAACTAACATCATTCTAACTTTTAAATAATGAACTGATTATTTAATTACCCATGTACCTAGAAAACGTGGAATGTAAATAAACATTCAGATCACAGGAAAGTCGTTACGGAATGAACGTAGTAATGACGTCATGTCTAATGTGGTTTATTCAAAGAATTTTGTATACAGTTCATAAATTAAGATAACGGAAGGATAAAACTACAGGGAATTAAGATTATATATACAGTGCGTTAGAAAAGTAACGGATAAATAACGTCGTTTATTTTTAACTTCGCTTATTTTGATGTAATACACAATAAGATGGCGCTCTAGGGGTTCCGGATGTGACATCATCGATAATTTTTTTTAATAGCAACAATATATTTTTCCGACAGATTATTGTATGCGAGCTCTTTATGAGTTCGGCAGTATAGCACACTTTATATTTGTTTTGAGAAACAGAGGTTTAAATGAATTAATAAAAATTTTACACGACAATTCTACGAGTATAGTGGAGTGTAGTTTCAAATTGCCGAGTGTCACAATTCAGGCGGCTGGCTCTTTATAAACAAACAACTATAAAAAGCTTTTGATGTTAGCCGACTGTATACTGAAAACAAATTGTGACACTCGGTAAACTAAAACTCCAGTCCACTATACACAAAAATACCATACTGCTTGCTGCATGGAAAATAACAATTGGAATAAGTGTGCTATGGCCACAGGCGCGCTTGAAACAAAACACTAAGGTGACAGTAAATAATGTCGTCACTATCAAAAGTGTTGTTTATCATTAGAAGCAAAGATGTTATCCGGAAAAGAAGGAATAGAAATATTAATTATCATAGGTCCGTCAGAAATAATTTGCGAATTATCTATATCAAGCCATTTACATTTTTATTTTCCAAATCGTATTTCCTAGAATATAATATAATTAGAATTATAAGTGTCAACCAATATTTTCATATTGGTTTGTTATTAGAAGCATTAATAATAATACGTTTTAGTAATAATTTGTTGGTTTTGTCGTTTATTTTAATATTTATTCACTGTTATAATTTTGTGGTTGAAATTTTGCTTTTCTTCAGGTTCACGTCGTGTAAAGCGTTCAAGGCCCTGATGAACGAAATAAACGACTTGGCTGGCCAACATGAGGTTGTGGCTGAGGACCTTCAAGCAAATGTGATAAAAGAACTGAGTGCTTTAGTAAAGGATATAAGGGAGGAACGAAAGGTGAGGCAATAATATTGTTTCCTTCTGTAGAACCAAACAAGTAAAGGTATAGGTGGTAGATCAATCGATCTATCGAACAAAAATTTTTGGTAGAAATAAAACGAATTTATCCTTGAATCCATGTACCTACAAGGGTATCTCACGGTGACCACCCAGTATACTCGGTTTCGGAAATAAATGAGAGTGACTCATAGCCGCCGTCTTAATCCTCTACTGTTAAAACAAAGCCGCTGTCTTCGTCTTGGCCATTGAAACGCTGCAACTCTTATTTTATTTCCGAAACTGGATACTATATAATATTTCAGATACTTGGATTTGAATTTTGATTTGAAAATTTGAACAATGAGGTTTTCGGACATATCCTACTCCAATAAAACAATAGTGTCCACGTAACACTTCTGGTTATACCGGAAGTTGTTATCAATTTGCTTATTTTAAATGAAAATCCCTATACCGGGTGGGCCAAAAAAATCAAAACTTTTTGCGTTTTTACGCCCTTAACTTTTGTTATTTATTAACCGATTTTAATCAGCTTGGTGTCGTTGTTTACAGAACATAATGGACTATGAACAGAGAATGGCCTATTTTTTTAAAAGTTAAGATGACAGCCGCGTATGACTTTTTTCCATTTCGCCATTTCGACATTTTTTGCTTCAACAAGAAGTAGTCCAAAAAGTAGGCTATTTTCAAACGCGGTCGCCATCTTGCATTTTTCAAAATCGTCCCTTTTGAACGGCACCAAGCTGATTACAATCGGATAACAAACAAAAAAGTTATTGGCCAAAGAAAAAAGTGCAAATTGTTTTAGCCCACCCGGTATATTATTGCAATGTTTGATTATACGTAAAATTTTAGGTGGCCTTTCATCAATTTTCCCTAATCCTAAATTTAACTGTCGAGATATTTATTTTTTTTTTTCAAAAAAATAAAGAAACATCTAAACTGTAGGTATATTCTACAAAAAAGATATAATAGAGCGACAATGTTCAATGGAGAGATAGCTAGACCCCTAAGCTTTCCATCCATACTTTCAAAGTGGCTTAATTGCATACAGGGTGGTGTAAATTTAAGGCCGATTTTAGTTATCTTTAAACCATCATAGATTATTTTTGGAAAATGGAACACTCTGTATGTTTTTCTATAGTCTGGCACACAGTATTATTCTCTTCTCGAATGATATGGTTCTCTTCTAATTTTTTTAGCTATTTATTATTTTTTGTGTATTTGCCAAAAATCATTTAATTTTCGCGAGTAAGGCTGTGAAATTCTTATCCTAACGTGAAAACAAACAACTAATCTATCACTAGTTATTTTTTGTCAGTGTAACTGACATAGAGGCGGTTTAATTAAGTACTCTCCAAATCCTGAAAGTTGACGGTTACGTCATATTTATCAACCATACGAACCAAATCAGTATTGCACTAGTCAAATGTGTGTTGAAACAATTCGTCCGGATGTATGCAAACTTTACTCGTTCCTTGATGAGAAACGTAAACATAATACATAACCTACAATTTGAATGTTAAAATCGTGAAGACTAGAGAGAGGAGACTGAGCCTCGTTTAAGCAATGGGATGTTTTCCGTCGGAAAAATGGCAGCTTAGTGCGGGTACCCTGCACTGAAAGTGAAGAAAAAGGGAATTCAACTGAAATATAACCAAATTCTGTCACAGTTTTGAAACGGTGCAAGGCTACTGCGGGTACGACCTACGGTGCCAGTCGAAAGAAATCGATCAGTTGAGTTAGAGTTACGATGTACGAAATCGTGCCCTCTCTTTCTTTTTCGTACACCAGCTTACAACAACGTTAGTCGAATATATCAACAGTCACATATAATGGATTTCTTTTTGTTGTTTACCCTGGTTCCGAAATAGTGTGGAGTGATTCATACATAATATCTGACCACCATCACAATTGAACGGTCTGCCTATTTGCAATGGATCACAGAATTTCTTAGTGTGCAAATTTGTGTACACTATAGAAATGGTGGGCGGAACTCATTAGTAACCGGGTCTACCGCTCTCGTTGGTGAGTTTTAGGCGGTTTTAAATTAAATTTCATTGGTCACAGGTAAAGACGCGGGATATCCTTGGATATATTGACGCATGCGCTGTTTCATGCATGTATGTTTTGGCGCGACAGTGGCGTTTCACTGTGTCTTATGTACGGTTGATTCGCGATATAAATTAATTATAATATTGTGTTATACGTGAGTGTTTAGTGTTTTTATGCGATGGAAGCGACGAATGCGAGTAGTAGTGGTTTTAGAACCAATAATTCCAATCGTAAGCGACCGAATTTGACAGGAGGAAAACTGAAAATGATCAAAACTGTATACCAGGGAATATTCTTAAGATAATAAAAACCATCACAAGTAAACTTAAAAACGATGTTAATAACTTTGTTATTGTTAATGATATTTTATTTAATTTTTTTTTCTGCCCCCTCTAAAATGATACGCCTATGGAATTTCGTTTCCTTTGCCCTTCATCTCCCTGAGCCGTCCATATGCTGGTGGTGAATCACTCCACACTTCCACACTATTTCGCAACCAGGGTATATGTCGTTTTATTATTTTTTAACGAAAAACACTCGATTAAGCTACATTCACAACCAACCAATTACAATTGCAATTAATATTTAGAATTAATATTAGGCGTAGGGTGAAAATTAACGTGTGTTGATCATTCACAATGTCGAATTCCAGCGAAAATTAATTTATAGTGAAGGTTAAGTATTTCCTGTGGCCACCTATTGGATAACCGTTGAAGATAGAAACAGTGGGCGATTTTACCGATTTCGACATGCAAGAATTGGTCAAAACCACCACCTGCGAGACGTCCCCTGGCTTTGTTTTTCCGATTGAAGGAACCAATGACCGAACGCCACAGCAAGTGAACTCAATACTTTTAGCTGAAACTGCGCTTTTCGCCTCGGCTGTATTGTTTATTGCACAATAATAAATTAAAGCAATGAACATATTTGAGGTTAGGTGATTTGTCATTTAATCATTTATTTTATTGACATCAAGCGCGCACGCGCCGAGATTTTCAATTAGAATTAGTGGCAGAAGCTTGGACTTTGCAAGGTACTAATTCTAAGTGTAAGCGTAAGTATAAGTGGAAACGTTAATTTATATATTGTGAATGATCATGTTATTAAGTCACATGCCAAGCTTTTACGACTAATTCTAAGTACTAATTGTAATTGTAATTGGCTGGTTGTGAATGAGGCTTTAGCGTATGTAGTAGATTGAAAATAAATTAGTGACGTCACCGCTAACTTTCAAGATGTGGAGATTAGGTACTAGTTGATATTAAAGATATGGAAAATTAAATAACTATTAAAATATTTCCTAAATGCTTAAATATTTTCAAAGGCCACGTGTAATTTGAAAAATAACATGCATGACCACCGCAATACTACTCATATCCATTGAAAACAGAGGTAGGTGAACTCATTAACAGAAAAGTTGATCAACCTATGGTCATTACCATCCTTAACAATGATAATACAATCCCTGAGAAACAGAGAAAACTTCTGATATATTACCTTTAGATACTACCTTTAGATACTGATGTGAATGTTTTTTGAAATTGTAGCTTTCTATATATAGACCTATATAATTGTCTATATACTCTATATAATCATTTTTATCTGTAGCTCTCTATATATAATCACAAATCTTTGTTTCAGAAACAACTTCAGGAGGGTTTGAGGTTGTCGCAGACCTTACAGACACAAATAGAGACTCTACAGAGGGCAAAAAAAGCATACGACAAGGCATTCAAAGAGTCTGAGAAGGCCATAGAGGCCTTTCAGAAAGCCGATGCTGATTTCAACCTGTCTAGGGCGGAGGTGGAGAAGCAAAGGTCCAACATGTCACATAAGACTCAGGCCTGCGATTCTGCGAAGAACGAATACGCGCAACAGCTGCAGAGGACAAATGATCTACAGAGACAACATTTTAGGTAAGTCTGGGAAGTCGAGGGTTTCGCCATCAATACCAAGCGCAGAATATTTTCTATTCTATGGGAAGTGCTATTAGGATCAAAGATTCAGACCACTTTTATTTATGATGCGATTAATCTTCAAAATATCTAATTGAGAATTTGGTGAGAATAACTAATGGTAATGTAGTTTTCATACGATTATGCCCAGTAAAATACACCAACTCCTATAATACATATATAATGGTTTTAGATATATCCCTAATGACTCCACCATGTTTATGCCCTTTCCGTGTTTACATATTTATTTCACCCTACTCGAAATTCATAAACATATCAAAGTTTACAGAATATATTCTGTATTATTCAAAATAAAAAAATCTGTTAAATTCTGTTAAATCAAATTAAAAAAATCCGAAATCAATTCTTTAAATTTAAATCTCTATAATAAGATTACGCTCTCTATTAAGCAATTAAATTGCTATCAAAACTATCTTAAAACAATGCAATCGTTTTAATTTTGTTGATGATTTTTTGACCAAAAAAATGAATTAGTAGCAATCTAAGGTAAGGGCTGTGTAGTGTGTATGTTGGTGCGGAGCAGATTTGCATCTATAGCCATAAACTATTTTAACTTAAAATATGCGTTAAAAAAATATTTAATGTTTATATATTATTTACTTATTCTAAAATAGTGGTTAATTTTCTTAATTTTTTTCTTCTTTTTTCTTAATTTTTAATCTACATTTTAGTACCTACTCACAATGTTGGAACTTTTTGTTTTTTGACCTGCTACAAATGTAATAATGTTTATATAATGTGGTTAAATAAATCTATCTAACAAAAAAAAATTCCAATCACTAATTTTGCTAGAAAAGCTGACATTTGACAAAATTTTATTTTTTTCATGTTAATTTTTCTTATAAAATCATTAGCCAAATTATTTTGTTACAAAGATATATTTATTCGATAAAGTTCGATTTATTCTCTTGTGATTTTGCTATTGATAAAAAAAAAGCTCTTATGGTTTTACTGTCGTTAATACAACAGATCAAACCTGCATATTATCGACTATCATTCTTTACACTTTGACAGATAATATTAATTAATTTATGATAAATTGAAAATAAATTTCAAATAAATTATGAAATTATATTTCTGCAGAATATTACTATCTGCGAGTATTTCTCTGTAAAATAGTGCTTACAATATCAATTATACAATATTTTGGTGAACCCTTTATTTTCACCATTAATAACAGAAAACTAACTTCGCTAACATAATTTATATTATTATAGGTCAGGACTACCAGAAGTATTCAGGCAGTTGCAGGAGCTAGACGAGAAAAGGATAAAAAACATAAAAAACTTCATATGCGCCTCAGTGAATATTGAACGTAATGTGTTTCCTATTATAAATAAGTGTTTAGACGGCATACTCAAATCTGCGGACATAATAAATGAGAAAGAGGTAAGTTATTGCTATGAACAAAAAGTCACAAGCTATACTGCTGGGTATAATTTTGCAGGATACTCTACTTGTGATAGAAAAATATAAGTCGGGTTTTCAACCTCCGGATGATTTTCCTTTTGAGGATCTGTCAAAAGGGGGTAGTGAGTCTGGTAGTGCTAATAATATTAACAATATACAAGTGAGTGGGAAATTAAAGGACGGTGGTTACACAGTGAAAGGGACTATAACGGGCAAGGCCATGAAGAAGAGGACGGGGATCTTCCATATTTTTGGAAGCAGGGGGGTACGTATCTACTGCTATTTTTTAAACATATTACTTGATACTATATATCTGTGTGTGGCTTAGTGGCCTAATTCTTTTAGTTATTCCGATATTATATTATCAAATGCAAAAGAAGTGAGTGCAGTAAAATATGTTTATATTTTAAATAAACACCACTTTTCTTCGCTTTACATTTCTTATACTTACGTGATAACCTCTGGACTATGGTAGTATGCTGCTATGTAGGTACCAAGAAGACTAGAGACTAGGAGCCATATATCCTCAAAAAGTTAATGGTAGGGTGGCCCAAAAAATTTACGCAAAATTGCGAGGTCGTGTAGAAGCGGGTGGCCTATGCGCATGCCATTATGCTCGTCTATCGCGCATTCACTCTGTTTATCAAGATGTCGCGTTCTGTTGTGCTCATGTTGTAAACAGTCAACAAATTTCGCTCATATTTCTTTACAATTGTTGTTTTAGATTCATTAATCCAGTCGATTGGGGCAAAAAATGGCCTTTCCTTACACAAGGTAGGGTTGTAACAAGTTTTTAATAATATATGTTGTTCAGGATTGGGCCTGGAAAAAAATAGTCTTCGACCTTGGGGAGGGACTGCTCGGGACTTGAACAACATTAAAACATTGTTACTACCCTACCTTTTGTAGGGTAGAAGTCCCTAGATACTGGACTATTGTTTGTTGGGAATTGGAATACACTGTTTTTAGTCTTAAGTACGTATAGTCCCTAGTACACCGTCTTATTGTGAAAGTTATTAAAAAAGTTGTAAAAATGATATTAGCGGCTTCATTTTAATGAGTGTACCAAACTGTAACATTTTCAAAGTATGGAATGGACGCTTTTGCGCACGCGCAGCACCTAAATCTGTAAGTTCAAGCGCGGTTATGATATTTTTTTACAAAACTCAAATTTTTTATTTCAAAAAATCAAATCAAAGGAAGATATGTTTGTCCGAAAATAAAGAGGGCGCTATTGTCGTCTGGCACCTGCAGCATGTCACTCTAGCGCGGTACCGTTTTGTTATTGCACAACATCTTATTTTCAATTGCAATTGCTCATAATTGCCTAAAATACATAGTTCATAACTTGTCCGACAAATTTTCTGCCTCGTTTTTTCAGTCCGACAACCTGAATATGACAGTTATGGCAGGTTATGTTTTGCGATTGTGGTGTGTTCTTAATTTTTTTAACTTTAAAATAAAATATGTATATAAAAAAATAGGTGTGCGACAAAAAAAATGACGCAAACGTATAACAACTATTTCAAAAATTTAGTTAGTTAAAGCGTGCGCACTAAACTATACTAAAGGGTTTGCGCGGCTGAAGAATTTATCGTCTCATGGTCCGTGGATCATGGCGGACTAGAATAAAATAAAAAATGGCGGAAAACAAGATGGATATACCAATTTTAAAGAGTTATAACTCGTCAAAGGTTAGGGATAGTTTGGTGGTGCTCGAACAAATGTTTAGGGGCCGACAAGGGTCAACTGCTGGCGATAAAATACCTTTCTTCTGTAAAAGTTAAAAAAAGCCCACATATTTTAAAGAAGAACATGGCCTTTCAAGAAGCTTTTATTAATTGCATGCAAACTTCATCATCTCAAAAATAAATGTAGTGAGCGAGTCTTTTAAAAAGGTTGATTGAAGAATGCGTTTGTAGAATGTATGGACTAAAAACGAAAAGTGATGTTAACAGAGGTCTTTTTGAAATGTTGAAAGGAGTAATAAAAATACTAGTTCTTCAGAGGAAGTATTAAAGAAGAAAATTAGATCTTTTGATGCCCCATACTTTTACCTCCAAGCAAACAAGAGCTTTTACAACATGTAAAACGAACAATTTATATAAGCAGCATATAGTGCAATGCACACAAACAAACACCAACGGAAAAGAGACCAGAAGAATGCAGCTTGGAATTAATAGATGGCGCTTACGAATAGAATTGAAAACTTATAAAAAATCTTATAATAATTTTTAAAAATTATGCATCTTTATAGAACTTTTATTAACATTATTTCAGAATTTACTACCGATAACGAAGGCGATTCGAGTAATGAATCAGACAACGAAGAAGAATATGAAAATGAAACATGATAATGAAACTGATGTTAGTACAAGTGGTGTTGATTCAGATTCAGAATAGATTTTGATGGTGGTGACATTTTCAGTAAATTAATTTATATAGGTACCGCATTAAATGAATAATAAATATCTTCTTAATAAAAAGTTATTAAGAACAAAATATGGTTTGATTATATTTAATAATTTTTTAAATAAAAATAACTAAAATTAACCAATATACTAATATAATAAGTATTTATTCATTTATTAATATTTATTTACTACATTACAGTTTTGCTCCATATTTAAATAAAAGATAAAAGTTGTTTGGACAAAATCAGGTCTGATAATTTTTCATATTTTTATTCACAAATAAAGCTATTTACTTTTTAATTAATTTATTAGTACTTATTTATTTACAATACATTGCACAATTATCCTGTATCAGAGTAAAGAAAAAGTAAAATCATAATACAACATATCAACATTAATTTATATAATATTTGCAGCTAATTATACACGAAAATAAAAATTCGATTAACGATGCATCACAATAACCTTTTTTATGGTACTGGGTAATATGATCCAATATTTTTGTCGGACAGTGCTATATATAGTTCAAAAACGTACCAATCTATCACGTGTGATTTTTGTCCGAAATTTTGCAATCGCAAAACATAACCTGCCATAACAGACATATTCAGGTGGTCGGACTGAGAAAATGAGGCTGGACTATCTTTTTTAGGCAATTATGAGTAATGGCAATTGAAAATCAGGTGTTGTGTGTGCAATAACAAAAACGGTACCGCGCTAGAGTGACATATTACGGGTGTCGGACTAGACAATGGCGTCCTCTTTTTTTTGGACAAACATATTTTCCTTTTATTTGACGCATAATCTGTCAATTAAAATAAATAAATTGAGTTTTGTCAAAAATCGTGGCCGCGCTAGAACGACAAGTTTAGGTACTGCGTGTGGGGATAAGCGCCCATCCCATAATGGGAAAATTTTACAGTGTGGCAGACTCGTTAAAGTGAAGCCGCTAGCCATTTTTACCACTTTTGTATAAGAACTTCCCAAAAAGGATGGTGTCCTGGGGACTAGTAGTATGTACAAAAAATATTAGCCGTGAATGATTTTGGAGCAAGTAATTTTATACATTTTTTTCCGTCGTTATCAATTGTAATATCCCTTTGTGTATTGCCACAGTTGGATGTCGAAGATAATTGGGCTTTTTTGAAATCAAATAACATAAGTACAAAAGTTTTCTATCCAACGAGTATTAGTCATCCGCAGGAAAATTTTATCTTTCAACTGCACTGTGATCACAGAATGGACGCTTTTCATCCCACCCCCACCACTTGAGCTATGTCTCCTGGTCTATAGTCTTCTCGGCAGGTACCTACCTAATAAGCTGTTTTATTGTGGTCAAATTTTTGTCTTGCATGGTTCTGGTATTATATAATGTGTATCATTAAGAAATCTGTAGTTATCATTTTAACGTTAATAATAACCTTGTTTTTAATTACATTTAATTTACTGTGAAGTTTGAACCCACTATAATATGCAGCTAACATTTTATATTATACAGGATGTTTCCAATGAATGCAATGATGTTTTTCCTTTTATTAGTTTTTTTTGACATTATTTATGAAACAGCTGTATATTTATATCATTTGGGTTGATCTTATATTGGAGGCAAATGAGCGGAAATTTAAAATTTGTAAAAAATTATGCAAAACGGGTCATATTTTTTGGGAGTTTCCTGAAAAGCTCTATTTTTTATTTCTTCTATATATTTTCTTGAATACCTTGGGTGTTTTTGATCATATTGGAATGGGACAAAAATTAAGTTGTTGGGAAGATATTTTCCTTCAAAATTATGTAACTATATTTTTAACTCTTTAAGTGAGTTACATAACCTGCAAAATTGAATACCACAGAGATGGGACAGTTTTTTTTTAATTACGTACCTTATAGTGCGATAAATTAGATTACATTTTTGGAAATTATTCTTCTTGGGAATGTAAATAAGTGTGCCACATTTCAAATTAAAATAGTTTTTTGAAAGGCTAATATCCATGAATATTCTTGGTTAGTTGTTTTATTATTGTGCAACACAGGAAAATATTTACTTTTAACAAGAGAAGTCAGCGACTCATTTTGTTTGTAAAGTATTCTGAATAACTTAAGAATTTTGAATTTTACAAGCATCTCGCATCTTTCTTGAGTTAATTACTTGCATTACTTGTGTGTTTGTTTACTTGCATTTTTCTCTTCCAATACAAACGAAAAATTCGCATTCCTTGGCGGCAAACCCAACTTTCTATTTGTGTATCTCTAAAAATTTATCATAGGATGTTGAACTTGTGTATCTCTAAAAATTTATCATAGGATGTTGAATGCAAGCTCATTTTATTCGTAATTCAGTCTACTTTAATTAATTCAATAAGCATTATCATCGCCCGAAGCAACGATAATTGCCGTTACACCAGAAAAGGTGGAAACACATTAATTTTGAGGTGCTATCATTGATTTTTTGATTAACCTGAACATTTTTCTTGACTTCTTACTTGTGGTTGAAAAGCTGTTCTCAACAGAATATTTACAACTAAACTTGTGTTAAAATTGTTACAATCTCTAAATTTTTATATACATTTTATTTGAATAAAATATATTTACACCGCGATTTATATATAACAATGGATTATATTTAACACACGGGTGGATAAAAGGCAAATATAAGGTGAAAAATAAGGTTGTGTACCGACTTGATGACAGAAGTTGCGAACTGACATTTTTCTTGACACTGCCTACAAGACCGCCACACTCTAGATGTAGAAACAATATGTTTGTAAATTGAATGCAAATCATTGCAAATTGGGTGTGTTTATGTACTTTCAAAATGTGTTCTTAGATATTAATAGTATTGGGTTTGATCCCCGCCAGTATCGCACTTTTTTTTACCTTTATTGCAATTTTTTTTATTATTCACTTAATTTGAGTTGTTTTGAATTGAACTTGTTTTTTATGGTACATTTTGAGTCGTTTCGTTTCATATTCCGTTGCGGGTTTCGCCTATAAAATTGCTACAATGTACTGATGAATTTTCAAAATGGCTAATGAAATCACCTTTATAGTCTGAAACGATTCAAAATCCGTACCTCGGGATTTTTAGGGTAACAGATCAAGTATTTTTTTTCAAAATTAATATTTAAGATGGCGAACATTTTTGCTATTTATGGACCGATACGACTCAAAATCGGTGTCTTTAGGAATTTTGGGGTTGATAAGAATTTTCGAAATCAATATTGAAGATGACGGCTCTAATAAGGCGGATAGAAAAAACATCCAATAATTCCTCCATACTTCCTCCCGACTCAGCGAAGAGTATCCTATAGAATGTTACACATTTTATAATTTCACTAGTTTTTTTATATTTCGATTGGATTTTTACTTTTTTTAATCATATTACATTAAAAGACGCCTTATAATAAAATTCGTAGTAAAAGTAATAATCCATTTCTTGTATCCATATATTCAATCTTCATGTATATATATATACATCTCTCTCTACATATACATCTTCATGTATATATATACACCTCTTGAATACCTTTTATAATATTTCCATCCTAACTACAAATCTTAGTATGGCATTTTAAAGATGAAGGATGCTTGTGGCATTTTAAATAACTTTTTATGCATTGCTTATCCAGTCCTTAACTACAAATTTAGATTAGACAAGCCGCTACATGTTTTCAGTTGATAATATAAATTTTACTAAACATTTCAGGTTAAAATTAAATATGAAATTTGAAAACTATTAGTCGTCGAAAACACAAAACATAATTCAATTAATATCAAATCAAAAGATAATTAAGAAACAGGACCGACACTTATGCAATAAAATAAACAATATACAATGAACACTGAAGGTTGAGGACTATTTATTGGTCCCGATTAATTTGACTCATAATTTGTCTCATTCTGATCTGACCAATAGAATCTTATGTAATCACAAATATGTAAAGCAGAAACCAAAAGCAGCCATTTCTTCTATTTCACAAATAAAATATAGAATTTCTCTACAGATACTTTATCGTGTCTACGACAAGTTGAAAAGTAAATCTTGCTATTCCAAGGGTATTCTTTTTTTATCCACTCATTTGTCTTATGTTGATTATGTAGATCCAAAATACTTTACATCTTTAGAGTTGGCGGTTACGTCACTAAAATATTCTTAATCTACAACATACGCTGTTCGAGTGTCCTTCGTTAAAAAATAATATAACGAGAGAGACAGCAAAAAGAAGTCCATTATATGTGTTATACTATTGATATAACCGACTTTGTTGTAAGCTGCTGTACGAAAAAGAAAGAGAGGGCACGATTTCGTACACTGTAACTAGCAAGAATAATATCGATCAACTGATCGATATCTTTTGACTAGCGCCGTACCCGCAGTAGCCTTGCATCGTTTCAAAACTAACTTATTCTTCACTTTGTGGAGTTATGGGCACCTATGGGCAGTGCACTTATGGGCACCCGCGCTAAGCTGCCATTTTTCGGATAGAAAACCTACCATTACTCCAGATTCCAGAACATTCAAATTGCAGGTTATGTATTATGTTTATGTTTCTCATCGGACAATGAGTAAAGTTTGTATACATCAGGACGAGTTGTTTCAACACACATTTGACTAGTGCAATACTGATTTGATTAATATGATTTTATATCTATGATGTAACTGCCAACTTTAAAGATGTAAAGAGTATGTATCTTTTTCAATGTAAATCGTATAAGGCAGTGGCGGCTAGTGGAGTGCAACAAGTGAAGCGGTGATTCACTCTTATTTTCACAATTTATAATCGCTATTTTCCATGCATTAATAATGTAATAGGTATATGTAATTATTATTTATAATACAAATTTTAAGCATTAATTAGAAGTAAATACAGTTAATAATAATAATAGGTAGTACTTACCTATTACTTCATATATGCGCAACTGTAAAATTATTGCGCACCCAATATAAGCGACTGTTACTATACAATACACCAAATTATACGGTTGCCATAGTAACAGCCACAGTGCCTAATGACTAGTAGGTACATGCATCTTGGCAAGTAGGTGCATCGTCATCGCTTTCGGTTCTTCATAATCTCGGTATTGTTGAAGACTGAGAGAGCTACGTTTTTCTTTGTATATAAGTTTTGTTGCATATAAGAGTTAAGTAATCATGTTTCCGTTAAATGATATCGCATGTATTTTACTTGAAATGCCTATTTCAAGATTTAATGATGAGGACATAATAGCTATTTATGTAACCAGTTTGGAAAATATTATTTTATGTAACAAGCAGATTTCTGCGGAACGAGCGCTAGCGAGGAAGCATATTTTTTTTAATTCAAGTGGATGATAAGACAGACATTATGCAAAAATCATAAAGCTCTATCTACGTTAATTCTATAAATGTTGATACAATAAATAATAATATGTTAATTCTAGTGCTAAATTAGTGGGAAGCGATTTTTATATATTAGTGCAGATTGTACAGCTGAAACATTATTTAGCCTTGTCCACCTTGCTTTGGAATGGTTACAAACATTTTTAAATCTTTATTTTTTGCAAATGTAAGCGGACTTCCGTAACTTATCCACCATTCGGCCAAAAAAATGTATGTAGCTGATTTTTGCAAAAAACGCTTCACCTATTCCAAAACCCACGAGCCGCCACCGGTGTTAGAAAAATTATTTAGTGACTTATAGTTTTTCGTCCTGATATTATCTTGTGACAATTTATTTAATGATTCTTTTACTTTTGTCTACACTTCTTTCCGACATTGTAACACTCTTTTTTATTTTATCTTTCTATCTCTCTTTGGTGATGACCTGCATATTCGGTGGGCACTGTACCTTTTTTGTACCTCGTAAGTAACTTTCTATATTGGGATTGCGCATGCAGTTTGTGATGTTTTCTTGGCCTTATACATTTGCAGCAGCATTTTTTTAATTAACAAGGTCGATGATTTTCTTTTGCATGAACATTTTTTTTTAACACGTAACTTAACAAGAAATATAGCTATGACTATTATGTTTTATTTATGCATTAATTTTCATTTGTCAATTTGATTTTTTAATGCTTTTTAGCATTTATGTGCTATTTCATTGTATTTTTGAGCTTTTGTTTTCTTATATGAAATTTGAGTATTTTTCGGCATTTTAAGCAAAATTAATTTCACATGAATATCGAAAACAATAATATCAAAAAAGTTCTATGGCGGCGAATGATCTTTAATGTTTATTTTATTATGTAAATATGTATAATAGAATGTGAGAATATAAATGTTTCAAAATGATATATTTAATTCGAGCATGTTAACGCTAATGCTTCCTATATTTTCATGCGTACAGAAGCTTTCCGAAGTCTGTATGGCGATTAAGGTATGTGCTTCTTTGCTTTTTATCAGTGTATCATATTCAGTTTCCACACAATATTTCACACCACTTTACTTCTAAGGCTTATTAAGCTGTACTCATTTTCTATATGTTGTATAAATTTAAATCCAAAAAAATATTTTCATGATTTTTAATTGTGTGCAATTTTCATTGAATGTGCTTCTTGTGTTTAATACCACTTTGTTGTACATCAACTCACTTTTAATGCACTTAAATAGAATGCTGCAATTTCTGATGGAAAGGAGGATTTAAGTGAGCTGCCACCTAATCAAAGGCGGAAAAAGCTGACCATAAAAGTAGAGGAACTTAAAAACAAAGTAGTCCAAGAAACTGCCGCTAGAGACGGGCTCATGAAGATGAAGGGTGTTTATGAAGCCAATCCTGCCTTAGGAGACCCTAGAACAATAGAAAGTAAGTACTCTAACTTTTGTTTTCTGTAGCATTGGTATGATTTTCCTGTGTATTATTAGGTCAGTTAAATGAGTGCAGTCATAGATTAGAAAAACTCCAGCAGGACCTGGTGCGGTACCAAGGCTACCTGGACGATGCCATAAAAGGAATACAATCAGGGCAGAATAATTCGCTGACAAATTCCCCTAGACTGCTGAACGGTTCGAGGCATCATCGCAATTCTGGTGGTAGTGCCGCCGAGGAGGAGTCTCTGAGCAGGTCTGCTAGTGACAGCAGTGTCACGAATCCCACCCTGAACCATAATAAACAATCCGCACCTGGTACTCCGCAACTTAACCATGGGTGGGTGATGGGTTTCTTACTATTAAAAACAGTGAAATACTTCTTTTTTGTTGTAATACGGTTGGGGTTAAACACTTCACAATAATTACTAGTTTTTTGCTTGATTCGGTGATTTCAGTGTAACAATTATTAGGAAAGCATATATAGAGAGGTGACATCTCAAGCGATACCCGGGTTGAGACTTATCTGCTGCATAATTTTTGTAGTTTTTGTAGAGAAACTTACTCTTGAAGATGTTAACTTAGTAAATTACAGCAGTATATATATATTGTTTATAAAGAGAATAGTTAATCAACCTATAATCTAGATCAGCCATTCCCAAAGTGTGTCCCACGGAACACTTGTTCCGCGAAAGTGTCATCGGTGTTCCGCAGAAAGCCCTGGTTGTCGTTTTTCCCGTTTTCTTTCCTGTCTATGCGTGAATTCATAGTACGTGAGCATTACGCAGAAATCGTAACCAGTGTTATCGAAAGTGATAAGGACTGCGATTGGATACAAAATCCATTCATCATCAGCAAAAAAACCTATGACGCTATCCATGCTGGAGAATGAATTGCTAAGAGAACTTCCAGAGTTCATCTTCGATAAGAAACACATTTAAGTGTATATCATCACTGAATGGCTTTTGGGTTGGAGATAAGGTTGAAGAAAAAGGCAATTCTAACTCCTACTGCTTCCTTTTGTGACAACCTATCGCTGCAAGACAGGTTTTTCAGCTTACACGTACACGAAGAACAAATTCAGAGGTAGATTAGATGCAGCACCAGATATACACATTTAGCTATCTGACATAAAACCAAATTAAAAAAAAATAATTAAAACAATGAAACAATTTCATTCGTTTCATTAGTTTGATAGACATAATTTGTATAAATGGTTTCTATCTCTCTTTTCTTAGATTTCATTTAACGGGGAAAAATATTTTGCTAGTGCTGCACCGATTATTAAGTCCACGATCCGAACTAATACTTCTATTTTTTATTAAATAAGAATTAAAATCTTTCTTGCAAACGTTTTTCGATAATATTGCAAATGCAACTAAAAATTAACTATTTTTTTTACAATCAATGATTATGCTCCACCTATTCTCAATATCACGAGCCGCCACTCACTGGCTGGTGTTCCGCCAAGTAAAGTGACTAGTAAAAGTGTTCCGTGCCTGCAAAAGTATTGGAACAGCTGGTCTAGATTGATGCTGCCACCTGTGGAGTAATAACCTAAATATAAAGAATGAAATTGTATTTTATGAATGAGGAAAGAATGTGCTATGAAGATTAATCATCTCTTGTTGTCTTATGGATGTCATAACCTACAATTTCTTGCAAATCAAAAGCTTTAGTAGGGGTGTCAGAGGTTTTGATTTGAACTTTGGACAGACCTGTTGAAATAGGTGTTGAATGAAAGATCCTAACATATACAGTAAGCAGCGGCAGCTGTTGACATCTTCGTTTAGGGTTTTTTGATACCATTTCGTTGTGCTTGCAAATATTTTATGCATATGCACTACTTAAACTAGAATTAGTTGTACCCAGTACCTGAAAGGTTACAATATTATTCATATGCTTGGCCGATTTTTCGTGTTTTTTTATCTTTTCGCTGAGATGCGTCAAATCACATAAGTACCCCTTCTCTCGTCCACTTATTGTCGCCACCAAACAGCAAAAAAACGCATTTGTCCATTCGCATCCGCACAACCATAACGTCTTTTCATAAATACTTGCGTCAAACTTTCGCGTAAACCCTCCTCGATTTTTATAACTGGCTTGCACTTAAAGTTACAATGAGCAAGATATGTCATGGTTTTTTATTGCAAAATAATTTTGAAAACGGCACTTATTTCACTTTTCTCTCAATAATGGAAAAAATAATGATTTCAGAGAAAAAAGTTTCGCACAAAAGTTGTTGTTTAGGATGATTTTACATAAGGATTAAGCATTTAAAAAAAATGGCACACATTTTCGCTGCGATATTTAGTGCCAGAGTTAAGTAATAAATTCGTTGAAATTGGAATAATATTCCAATAGCCGTTAGAATGCCTAACAAAATGAGCTGCGTCTAATTGAAAAAATTTAATATGGCGGCCTATTGCAAAATTGTTGTTGATATTTCGGAACGCTCCCCAGCCTGTCACGGCGTACCGATCTTGTAGACAATTATTGCAATCGATAGGTAAATAACAGTATCTTACAGCATGCCAATTTCAGATTTTTTCATAAACAAATAAAAATTTTATTAACAAAAAACCTGTAAAAAGTGTTTACTGTGGACCCATACAAGACGAGATACGAGACAATCATGTTTTAACTAGTAGCAGCCGTTCTAATTAACATACATTCGAAACTTGGCTGGTAATAAGTAGAAAGTTTAAATTATCCATTATACACAGAATTTTTTCATAGCGAAGGGAGCAATTTTTCGCAAAATTGTAGGTTATACGCTTGATTGAGCGTAAAATAAGCAGCACTATCGGCTATCAGACTGAGGCAGCTGAACGACACCGTGGCCGCACATTTACGCCTTACATTAAACCATTTTCATCAATTTTTTCACGAGAAATTGCTCCATTCGCTAGGAAAAAAATTCAGTGCATAGTTTATTCTTTCTACTTATTACCAGCCAAATTTCGAATTTATAAGTTAATTAGAACAGCTGCTACTTGTTAAAAAGTGAATGTCTTATCTCTGCTTCTAATGGTCCTACATAAAATATTTTTTCTCTAAATTCATATAAAAATCAGCATAATCGAATGTAGTTTGTTCCACATCCCTAAGTTGAAAATTGAAAAAATTAGGCCCTTAGTTACGGGATTTTCGTTGATAAAAATTTAATTTGTTTATGAAAACAATCTGAAAATTGGCATGCTGTAAGATACTGTTATTACATACCGATTGCAATAATTTTCATCAAGATGGCTACACTGTGACAGCCTGGGGAGTGTTTCGAATTTTCATATTATTTCATATTCGAATATCCATATTAAAATTTTGTTAAGCATTCTAATGCATTTTCTTACGCATTCTAATGGCTATATAATACTCCAATTTCAACCATTTCAGAAAGATTTTTCCTATATTTTATCTTGTCAAGATAAATTTTTATTTTGTCACATTTTTTTAATTTGGCACAACATTTTTACGATTTTTTTAAATGCTGAATCCTATGTAAAATCATTCGCTGAAGAACTTTTGTTCGAAACTTTTTCTCTCAAATCTTTACTTTTTCCATCATTGAGTGAAAAAAGTGCCACTTTCAGAATTATTTTGCAATAAAATGACGCTTATCTCGCTCAGTGTAACTTTTTTTAATGGCTTACTATATACGTAAATATCTTTCATTCAGGCCCTACTTCAACGGATTCCGTAAAATGTCGAAATCCACATTTTTCTTTTCTCTGACACCCCTGCTATACGTAATTTTGTGACATCTGGTGGGTGGGAATTTCTTTTAATGAACACACATCATCCAGGACGCCTTCTAGCAGTTATCCTACCGAACTAACAATCTGCAGTAGGAAGTTGATTAACTATTCTTTTTCAAAAATAATGGTACTAGGGAATACTAAAAAAGGACATGCTGCAACGAAGTTGAGAACCTTTCTTTCTCTCATATTATAAAGATGTGACGGTGTAAAAGATTCCGCATTTTGTTTTGATGAAAACGACATAGTAAAAGCAACACAGTTAAAAGTTTTAGTTTTAACCGCGAGTCATTTTATCAGATATGCTTTTTTTCAAATATGCTACTTATGCTTTTTCTGATTAGTATGATCTTTTAGAAAGCTTGTTTTAATACTGCCTTTTATTTTCCAATGAAGCTTATTTTTCTTATCTTTTATTTAAATTTCGCTTACGTGTTTGACATAGTTGTTCCAATAGTCCTGAAAGTGGTTTGGGCACATCGCATACCTCTTTACCTGGAGTGGACTCTGATCCGGACCAGTACGACGGACACGGTGTAGATCCAGAGAGTGAATATTATGAGGCTGACATGCTGCCATCCATCGGGACGTGTAAAGCTTTATATCCATTTGAAGGTAAGAATGGCGAATGTTCTACATTTGTAGATGGGTCATAACAGCGTTCTGTCATTTTAGCGACGAGTGAGGGTAGTATACCGATGGGGCAAGATGAGGAGCTACATTTGATAGAGCTAGATCAAGGTGACGGTTGGACAAGAGTGCGGAGGAAGTTAGGTGATAACGAGGAAGGTTTTGTGCCAACGTCATACATTGAGTGCACATTATTTAACACTTAAGGATGTGTGGTCTTGCGTGAGTCGTGCGAAGTTACAACTCACAGAACTTAATATATTTTTGTATATTATTTATGCAATATTTAAAAAGTAAGGTTAATATTTTTTTTGTTGTTTTGTTTATATCATATATATTTTTATATTTTACGATAATCAAAATTACTCAATTTCATAGTTGATGCAAATTACTTTTGTTGTACATTTTTTCTGCATCAGCTGAACAAAAAACAAGAACAAAATTTTATTTACATTATATTGTAACGTCCATATAAATGTATTGCTTAAGCGATATGTTAATTTAAATATACAAGTTTTGCTTAGCACAATTTTTATATTTTTTTTTGTTAAATAAGGAAAAAAGCTGCGAATATGTCTGAACAAATAAATTGCACGCAGCACTAATTTTCCTTAATTACCTGTATATACGCTCATTATACTAATTATTTTATTAATTATATTCGTCAGTTAACGATCAAACGATCTGTAATATAAAGTAGATATATTTTATATGTTTCTTAAACTACTGTATTAAATCATCAACAAGTTTAGTCGTAACATTGTTCCACTAAACACCAAATTTATTGAAACCACAGAAAATAAGCAATTCATCATGTAGTTGAATGATTAGGGCTGAATTTCGATAAAACTTGGTGTTTTAGTCTCATTTCATACTGCATTAGCTTTAACTAAACAATGTTTTCGAAACTTCTTCCCTTTCACTTTTTGCTCCTGTCTTCTAAAAATTATAAAGCGTTTAAGTGTGCATACTTATAATAATAAGTACCAAAACTCCAAACTATTTTTAATATAAATGTAAAAAGTGAGAATATTGAGTGAGGAGCACTACTCTAACCGTACAGTTGTTGACATTTTTTATGTAAAAGCGTACGACTTTTGCTCAGCTTTTGTGAGGTTATGTATGTTTTTAAGGACATGCACTAATTTATATGAATTTTTATTATATGATGGCAAGGTTTGATGAATCTTAACTCAAAATAAGTGTATCCTGTTTGTATCGCTATCATTCTGTCAACTTGTTGGTAATCTTCATATACTTGCTATGGACAGATGCATCGTTTAAAATGTATTGCAGCACCTGTCAATACACTTGGAATCAAAATGCGCATAAACTATTTATTTATATTATAGGTTTTATAAAGGTCTTGTCAAAAACATTTTGCAAACATTGGGTTGGCAATGGCCATCTTTACTGGAATTCTCCAAGGATATTAGAATAGTGTGGATAACATTTTTAACGGCAGAAAATCGAGGAAACCCAAAAGTGACGGTAAATTGAGGAAATCTATACTTGACTTGACCAGTCTTTGATGTCGGTGAATTTACTGAATAACATTAAGAATTTATTTATAGAATGTTAATCAGTTTGCAAGTTTGTGGATGGATATCTGAAGATTCCTCTATAATACGAGCCCCGGTGCAAAATAGTTCTCTTTGAATTTCTTTGTAGCAGTTGCGTGACAAAACAAATTTTTATGAGCAAAGACTCATTATTATGAATACGTAGAATATGCCATAGTACGGAGTCATGCAAATACCAGTGGCGGCTGGTCCTTAGGGGCACAAGGGCACGTGCTCACCCTTCATTTGTGCATGGACGAAGAATTATATGACGCTATAATAATTTCACAATCAATTTAAATTTTACTATCGGTTTCAAAAAACTACTCAAAACTTATTTCCGCCAAACATCCACTCCTCACGCACCAGACTATATCAAAATTTATTCCCGGGGAACACACAAATCTGATTCCAAATACGTTAATGTTCGTCATTCTGCGGCATAACGAAATTCTCCGATTTAAGCCGACCGGGAATCACATTTCGTTGTTCCCTTAGTGTTAGTGATGTCAGGTCATCTGAAGCATGGTATTCTTTCGCTTGCTCGCGGTCCCGAGAATAAAATTTTGTTAAGTTTACCAGTTATAAAATGGTTTTCGGACTAGGAATAGACAGTATTGACAGTACAGAAAAATTTTAATCTGATCGTGCAGATTGTTTTGTGTTTACTGCTCTATTTACTGTGTTTATTAATGATTTGTACTTTATCCAAATACAGAAATTACAGATGCAGGATAATACAAATGGAAATGTATCCAGTAGGGATGCCGCGATATCCGGATTATCTCCGGATGATATATTTAATTTTCATGGATTTTCTAATAGACCAAGAGCTCGTAAATCTTATATAATGGCTTACGTCTGTAAGGTTGGAAATTTGTAGAGTGATGAGTTAAAGGACATGAAGCATGAAAACCATTGACAGGTGATTTCAAACGCAAAAGCATCTTACAGGTGAGTCTGAAGGTGTGTAATATAGGGTGTAAAATAAACTTTATTATGTAAAATTGTAATTTATACATAATATGTATAAATTATGTTTATATAATACAAAATATAAATGAACAACAGCAGAAAATTACCAAAAAGAAATACAAAGACTTATTATCTTTACATAGGGGAAAACTTCCTGTGATGTGTATCCCGGAATACCAACAGTTTTACGAGTCTTTACCTCAAGAAGAAGAATGACTGTCATTAATAATTTAATATATTTTTTTTAATTTTAATAATTTTTCATTATTTAAAGTCGGTGTAATCAGTGATTGACTTTCTGCAATAAACTAAACTACTACTAATACTACTATTTTTTCATATTAATATTTCAGGATGTAAGTAATTTTAGTTATGCACCATAATCACACAAAAGGACGTACATGTCTTTTTTTTAAATCAAAAGAAATTTTGTATACTTTTGTTGAATGTGCATATTAGTTTCTATTAAGATCAAATATCGATTTTCATGAAATATCTTAGCTTGGTGTACTTAGTAGATTGATACAAGACAAATTTAAAATAACTTAACAGGCAGTGATGCATGACCACATTTAACGCCTTACGCTACTATTGAGATTCCTAAACATTTCTTTACTTATACTTTACTTAACGCTTTTATTCAAAGAAAATAAAGCATTTTTTATTTATTATATTTTTTTTCTGTATATTGTAACGGTATACCATTTTAAACTCCAATGTGGAGATTTCATTATAAAACAAAACAAAACTAATTAATGTTCACATTAACAAATAAATTATTTATTATCTACTTTAAATATTATTTCTTCCAAATTCATTTCACCTACTTGAATATTTTATGAATATTTTGGTTCCAAGTGTATGCCAATGTTCAAGAAAACGAGTTAAAAATTGCAGTTCTTTGGGTTATGATTATGGCAAAATGGATATGCAAGAGAAACTATATACTTTCTATGAACTTCAGTTATATATTATCTGAGGTTGTGACTAGAATAATTGGTCAAAAAGGAATTTGCTCAAATTATACAACTCAATTTGTGCATTTAGGAATGAGAAGAAATGATTAGAATTAAAAAAAATAAATAATATAATGAAATAATTCATTGTATTGTTCTTGATATTATTATAAAAGAGAGGATATTATGAGGAAAATTTCACGCTGCGGAAAATGAGCCAATCAGCTTTGGATTTGTTTAATTACCATAGTAACAGAGACGATTTATGGAAATTGTCTCTTATCTCCTCGTGCAGGCTCCTGCACGAAAGAGAATTTAACTGCTAAAACAGCTGGCAGCTTTTTTGACAGCTAGAAAAGTGTGAAATTTTCTTACCGAATCCTCCTCGTTATTATTAATAGCCAGGAAATTTTATTCGTGCATCAATTTTTTGCAAAGAATACTGAAATATAATTAATAATTGAATAAAACAAGTTTCAATAATTTTATTGTAACTATTTCTACATAAGAAAGCTATTAAAAATTATTAGTTCAAAATTTTTTAGGTTGTTTATTTAAAAAAATGTTATAAACAAATAGACTTATTATAAACAAATAGACATTTTTAAAAATTTATTTTTGCATTTTTTTACATTTAAAAAAAATTCTCAAAAGATTTGTTTTACCGTTTATAAACATTGTTTTTATTTTTGGGTAGTTTAAACAATATATTAGAAACCATTTTTTTTCTTAAAAATTTGTTTTGTATTCTCTGTAAGATAAAAAAATATTTTGTTGATATTTTATATGTTAATTAGATTAACAATTCATTATAAAGAATCTCTGAATATTTTTATATTCAGATATAAATATATATAGTATATTTTTCAAAAAATAACAAAACAATCAATGTATAGTTTTATTTTAAAATTTATTTTGCTGATTTTTAATTTTATATTTATAAATAAACAATAGGTTCATATTAGGTCGGAAACTGATGTGAGAGTTAAATACATGTATAATATTAAATATTAAAAAACTAAACAAATTTCTAAGATGACAATCAGAAAACTAAAAAACTGGATTTGAATAGCCATGATTGTTAAAGTGTATATTTTTGTACTTAACTATTAAAGTTATCGATTTGTTTAAATATTTATCCCTACATTAAATATTTATATATCCCTTGTCACTTCGCGACCCATGATAATTTTCAAAAAATTGATGCACAAAAAATTTCTGGTAATAATTCAATTACTAATAAGTGAGTTTATAAGTGAAAATTATTTGTTTTAGTGTATCCTTGGAAATTCATTAGTCACTCATCTTTTTTAATTTTTTTATGTAGAGCATTTACAAAATGGCAAAATAATCTAATGTATTATGCTTATGCGGTTTGTGATTATAGTAATTTTTAATGTAGTCATTAGCTGTTAAATCAGTTTTACATCTATATGTGCTTGAGATATCAGGGCCGATTCATACTATTCATAATGCGTCACACATTCAGTTGGTAAGGCTCAGTTACTACTTTAGTTCCGCATTCATGTGGGCATTATCTATAGCATGGATAGATCTTCGTCTTAGAGCTTATTACAAGAATTGAATATTCCACATTTCTCTATAATTTGTCTGCATATCGCAATCATATCACTTCATTGTTAGTCTTAGTTAATTATTTGTTAGTCTTAGTATTTATTTGCTAAGCTAGTGTAATTTTAATTATTAACATTCTCATATCATCCATGTAATTTACATTGTCCTTAAAATCTGCATCAATATAGTAAAATGTTAATTAAGTAGCATGCGGGGACTTTGAAAAACACTGTCCACGCAAGTATGAAATTAGGCTCCCTGCATATTACTTATATATTGTATTGGGAGGTAACGCCAATTTTTATACGCGAAATTGAAAAACGTATTTGTATATGACTGATACTTGTAATATATATACATATATACTAGCATTAAATGTATCGAAGTGTTTTAATGCCACTTCCCCAAAAGCAGTGTATAGGGAAGGCACCGAATCAACAGTTACACGTCATGGCGCAGACATTTCATTAAATTTACATGCAAGATGAATTAACCGAAAATAGGCCCAAGCAGCACAAACCACACTAAATCTAACTAACGACTAATTTTGTAATAACATACATATGACTACAAATTTGGTTATGACCCTGGTATAGTGTTATGTCTATGTTCGAAATTGGAGGATCTTGATAGTTACTGACCATCGCCAAAGTCGCCGTCAGCATTCCGACCTGTTCTATACTATTTATAATGATGGTAATAAATACTAATAAATGATATGAAATAAGTCGAATAGGCTGACGTTAATTTTTCTAGTTTTGTTCTAACAAATTGTATCGGTCGATTGAAGTCGTCCAGACCAACGTCGGTGTGTCTATCCTATTTTGATCTATATATCAACCAAGTGCCTGAAAATATGATACATGTCTTCTTCCATCTTGATACTTGATCGTGTGCACATATCGTGTTATGTTGTGTGAATAAGTAATTAACAGTGAAGTAAATACTTTAAAATTTGTTCTTAACAATCTAAGCCTCTCAATTACCACGATGCCTGCTGTGCGTGGATGTTTGGCTGAACCCGGGCATGGGGATAATCTGGGATGTCATATTGTATTAATAATTGTTATATAAATCTTCAATTGATTGATCGTCTAGATTGACCAAGTGGATGATTTTAAAAACGTCCATTTTATCACTATTAACAAATACAAAATTTTAGCTTTTCACTTTAGTACAACTCTGAATGTACGTACAGCTCTGAAAATTATGGAAATATAGGTTAGTCGTAATATGTATGTACATTTATACCTCTTCTGTACCATTAACATATAATAGGTATAAATTACCACACCTAATACGACTAAGTTGAATTATATAGATGTACATTTATACCTATTCTATACAATAAGTAGGTCAGATGTACAACGTCGGACGACCAGAATTTGTGTGATCATTTTGGTATAAATCTGGGTCGGTACGACGTCAGCTACTGACTTTATTGGTTGGTGACCAATCTGTGCTGCTTGGCGGTGGTCTCGTAACTTTTAAAAAACAATAAGTAAGAAAAATGGTCTTATTTAAAAGGCCTTTCGTAAAGATGCATTCTTATGATTGTCATGCAAAATCATCATTGCCAGGTATAATGAATGGTTGATTCGATGCCTTCACTAGTGTGTAGGAGAACAGGGGCGGTCATATAATGGGTGGGCCATGTCCTCCCAATGACCCCGCTTGTAGGAGAATAAAACAACAGTGCTATAAATAATGTATATTCAAAGTTATAATACAGTCATTATATATGTACTTGTAAGACACATTGCAGTACAAAAGCTAACATAGCTGAAAAATTACTATTTACATTTTGTGTGCTCTAAGCCAAACTATAGAGAGGAACTATGTAAAAAGGTAAGTCGCTTTTAATAAAGAAACGTGATACAAGTAACACCTGTTCTGCGGTACTGCTTTGCTGAGATAATACTGTGAACGCAAAATATTAAACATTTGAGTATTTGATTGTGGACCGAGAAACGGTGAATTAAAAATATCCAAAAAAGGAAAAAAATCCAGCAACCCAAAAGAAAGGTGTTTTCTGTCAGGTGATTGTTGTATAAGGACTGCATAGCGCCATATTCAGCTCCCTGTGGCTCATTGCGACATGACAAATTTGCATAACCAAAAATTATTATCGTTAATGTGAATAGGCATTAAAGATAAGACTTCAATGTCTTTAATGAAATCTTTAATGGAATGGATATATTGTTTAGATTACCATCTTCTCAAGATAAAGATAATACGAGCAAACTATGAAATAAAGGAAATCAAAATTTTTTGTGCAAAACAAATATTATGCTCATGTATAGTTTGTAAAATCGAAATATGAGACATAAATACCCGAGCAAAAAACAAAAATGCTTAAGCAAAAATGAAAACAACTGAAGGAACTATACCAGAGGCATTAACATAGAAATAGGAGTAAGATATATTCTTCACTGATTCAACTGAACTTTTTCGTATAGCTTTTGTAGGTGCCATCAAAAGTATGAGTATAATGAAGATGATTCTTGCAGTCACCTTTGATTTTCTGAATAATTTGCAGAACATACCTGCATTATTTTAAATATACAAACTAAAAATTATGATTTAAAGTAAATACTTTCTATAAACAATCCACATATTATGAAGGCAGCGACAACCGATGCCATATTTTGCCAACCATATGTCTTGCACTAATGCCACACAAAGAATGAAAATGAGCCTATTCCACAACACACCATACAGTCCTTATACTACAGTTCTTAGTTAAATTCTTTATTTTAAACTACCACCTATTTGCTTCTAAATCTATTGATTCATCTTCTAAAAGATGTTCTGTTTGATAAGTGATATTCTACATTAAATTCTTCACAATTGAATATACAAGGTAAAATAAAGATTAATTTGTTATTAAAGATGTGATGTGATAGTAATTTTCAATTTGTATAATTATAATCACAACATTGATAATTCAATAATAATATGGTATAGACAAATTTTATAATTGTAAGGAGAGGAAACAGTCAACTTTGAAACAGTAACGAATGAGTAGATAAGCATGGGGTGTTTCCATCATGTAAGTATAGGTAAATGCTTATTTTAATATGGTTAAAATGTTTACACATAATTCACCCATATTTTGTCCAAATATTTTTTTCAAAATCATTGTAAAACTAGTGAAACCTAGTGAAACTAGTAAACGGAAACCTAGTGTTTCCCCCATGAAAAGTTAAAAGAGCAAGTACCATTAAGTAGGTATTGAGATGCAATGTGAAATATCAGTAAAAATAGAAGTCGATGGTTTCCAAGCACTGCAGCTGCTTTTATATCCTTTGACGAAGCTTAATGAGCATTGAGTTAGTGTTGCTGGCGAGACAACATAAACAACTGGCCGTAGACCCAAGTTCGCTTACTAGCTATCAAAAATATTGAAAGTTACTGGATTTGCTTTAGTTATAGTATTTTTCTATATCTGTTTGATATCACGGTGTCATTTCATCTGACATTTTGTGTTTTGATGTAGAGTGTATCATTGGACACTCTCATCTACGGAACAGCTAAGTCTAGATATTAGGAAAAAAAAATGTTACATAGATTTAATCTAGTTACAATGTCAAAGCCAACGGGGTATTTTTCTAAAAAAAAATATGACGTTTTGAGATTTAACAATTTTAATTTAGCACTTTTGGGACCTACAAAATACCGAAATATTTTTTTTATAGATTGGAATTAATTACTAAACACAAAGATAATATAGAATACTAGAATAGCCAATGCCGTAATAAAATTTATCGATCATATCTCACTGGGAACACAAGTTAGACATAATAAGAGTGAAATATTTACTATATTTGACAAGAGTAAAATGGTGAGAGGAAAAGAACTTGCAGATTCATGTGACATATTTTGTTTCACTTTTTTCTCCCCTTTTCCCATTTAAATCCTATTTTGAAAATCTTGGGTTTCCAAGTGTGGCGGCTCGTAATTTTTTCTGAGGGAGAATTCATTGTGGAGAATTCCTAATTAACCACACAAAACAGAAAAATGCATTTTGGACATTGCACCCACAAAACCTCCTAAACTATAATAGCTTCCATTGATCTTTTTTGGCACGGTTTTGCTAGTTTTAATTTTTTTTCCACTTGCGAAAGCAATAAATCGACCAAATCAAGAAGCGCTGGACAGCGATTTTTGAACTTCTGCGCTGAGTGTGACCTATTGTGTGAGTGTGAGTATTAGCTGTTGTCACTCCTAAAAACATGTTGTTTGTTAATAAACTTACTATTTACTATCAAACATATCGGAAAAGTACAAATTATTGCCCTCCCGACACCAGCTACCACTGGTTCCCAATTTATTACTTCCAAATTTTTACCATTGCGGTTGACCATCTACACGTATAGTGCTTAGATCTTTGCAGTTAATTAGGCCCCCAACAAAACAATTTCAAAATGGCTTCTGTAGGAAAACCGACAGATGACAAATGTCAAGTATAGTAATCATGAGATATGGGCTATTTTTTCTTGATTTATACCTTTCATGGTGGTGGTTTAACCCATTTTGACAGTGACATCACTACTTCAAAGCTCGTGAAAATGCTTGTTTTTGAACCAGCAAGCAACTGTCAGTTTAATAATATGGTAAACATACATTGAAAGATACCAGAGAGGGGTGTGTTGTGTTACATCAATATTTAAATTAAGTCTGAAATCAATTATGCTTTTTTGTGAGTGATGTCATTGGTTTGACATGAAAATGTAGCGGTTGAAACTAACTCACAGCGTATTAAAATCACTGCTTCGAGAAAATATAGCCCTGTCTAGAAATTTATAGTTGTTAATTAATACAAATAAATAATAATAATAATTAATATATATAATAATTAATTAATACATATTGTATAAATCAAGATGAAGTTTTTATTAATTTCTGTATGACTGAAATAGAATTGGTAAAATATAGCAGATATTAATTTGAAATATAAATCGCAACCACAACTTTAAACCTAAGCATTTTCCTTATCTTATCCTGATATTTTATTGACTTTTCTCCATGCTTTTGAATATTTTAATGGCAGCTGTAGGCAAAACAGCTGATCCTGATATTGTTAGAATGCTCCATTAGACGGAACATTATTTCCCTCCTCTTTGTCCATACTTTTTAAAATATATATATAATCTAATAATACTTCATTAAAGCAATATCACATAGTCAATTTAATAGACACACATGTGTCTGAATTATATGAAGTCAGATTAAGTTCTATAATGTACCTTCTATCTGAAAATAACTTTAAATGCTCTGACTACGGGCATGTTAAGGTGCGAGATTTTAAAATTTGAGGTACGTTTATTACTTCATCATTGGATGAGCTTAAAAGGCAACAATCTTTAACCAAAAGCTTTTAACGATAATTTAAGTGAGAATTGATGACTTATGCAGCACAGACATATATCGTTATGCTATTAAGTAATAACCGTGCTATTATTTCATGAAATCACGGTACTTTCACTCGACCGTAGCCACAGCAAGGTTAAAAATTTACTTACAGGTCTGATTACATTAGCTATATGTTTGGTCAATTTGACTTGTGTTACTTATTTAAAATGAAATGGGAAATTTTCTTCAGTTACGTGGGGCACTTCTTAGACAAGCAAACTAGATAGAGCCATTTTTTGTATTAATATGCTGTAATATCTAGCATATGCTGGCACTCCTAACGCTTTAATTTCACTATATATGATGTTTGGTAATTAGAAAAATGTATTGGTTTTTGATGGACGGTTTCTATAATATCTCTATCATTTTATAAAAGAGAACTATTGTTTAAGATATGAGAAACCTAGAAAGTTTTCTGAAGATGCACAATAAAAATCAGTAAATCAGATAATACTGATTTTAATTATTAATATTACTATTTAAATGCTACAGATTTGAATGAACTCAAGTAGTCCATACGCTAGGTAACATCCTGTATTTTTGAGAGGTTCACGATTTATTTTCGTGGCGTTATGTTATCTGAGACATTGCAGACAATGAGATACTAAATATCAGAATATTTAGTATTATTTGGTTACAAGGCCTAAAAATGGCCAGTTTGGTTTTTATACAGGGTGGTCATGTATTAAAACTAAAAATATGATTTTCGCATACAAATGTTGTTTATTCACTCAAGATGTGAGTTTGTATGTGTTGCCATTATGGACTTGAATTTACAGTATATCTCTACAATATTTATGTTATTGGTATTATACAGGATGGTCCAACATATTTTTCAAAAATTTCAAGGCCTATAAAAATATGAATGTTCAAAAAATTGTCTTATAAAACACCAAAAATGAGGCCCAAATTTTATTTCCGATATCAAAATTTTCAATAAAACAACAGCGGCATAGTAATATCCATTTTTCTGGGGTAAAAGCGATGAAATATTTTTTAAAAAATGTTTCTGCTAAACTGTTGGATGTATGCACTCGGCTTATATTAACTTTTTTAAACGTCCATCCTCTACATAAAAGTATAAGGGTCGAAGTGTTCATCTGCAAAGATAAAATAAATATGATTTTTCGAAGGACAGCATATGAATTTCCGAGAAGTACACGTACACCTTTAAATTTATATAATAGAACGTTCTTCACGTTCTTAT
Source organism: Tetropium fuscum (assembly GCA_964058915.1). Lineage (NCBI taxonomy): Eukaryota > Metazoa > Arthropoda > Insecta > Coleoptera > Cerambycidae > Tetropium > Tetropium fuscum. Next base: position 84,264 of record CAXKVY010001150.1, read on the forward strand.
ACACCCAAAAGCAGACGTATATAAATAAAGTGCGCCGCGCGTTTCTCTACCGATATAGAATATACTAAAAAAATACGGGCGTAGTATATTAAATTTTTTTATGGTAAAATGGATAACAGTATTAATTTTTGTTAAAATTATAACCAATCATCAGGGAGTTTGGAAACATGGGGCGTATCAATTCTCGCATAATTTTACCCTTCTCCAAATTTTTTCAAATTTTTATTTCCAAATTTCAGAAAATCTCGGAAAATCTACTTTTTTTTTTTATGAAAAATGGATTTTATCTCCGCTTGGTCTTACAACGAACAGATGAACAAAAAACTATCCGATATATAAACTACCGTGCCGGATCCAATGACGACCTCAGATTCGATGCCGAAACGTTCGTTTTCGAGTTACCGTTGGAAGAGTAAAATTTATAATTTTCCACTTTTCCAACCCTATTAAACCGTTTGAGACAGATTAAAAATAGGAAGATAAACTCAAGCGTCAGAAACCGTCTGCGAAATGAGATAGAATGATTGTTTATTATCCTACAACATGTTATCGGGCGATTCCATACTCAACATCCGAAAATTTACTGGGTTCTGTTTACAAACACTAATAAAGTAGCGCCCCCACAAATTTCTGTTTATTCGCTGGTCAAACAGTACTGTACTATGGGTATTGATGTCACCTATCTTCCTATTTATATTTATATTTTTAATCTAAAATATCGAGCCGACGTACATAACCTTTTTTGATCGTCCATCTATCCCCTACATAAAAGTACAAAGGCTTTTTGAAGGAAACGGTGTAAAAAATACCCATACCCATAAAAACATGAATTTTCTAAAAATTATCCTCAATCTATCAAACTTGACAATGGTACTGTACTACATACTTAAAATGAGCCTTAAATTGCTTTTCCAATATGAAAATTTTCATTAAAGGAACGTTCGAATTGTTTTCCTATGTTTATCACGTAAAAGGGCTTAAGATAAAACTGGCCATTTTCAAGGGTGGTAACTTGAAAAATCTTGTATCGTAAACCTTCAAATTGACTGCAAATGAGTTATCTCGTGGACCTATAAAAAATACAGAAGGATAGCTAGCGTCTGTATATGAATAAGCGTCAATCCGATTAGTAGAAAAATCAGATTGTTCTTAAAAATTTCAGCACTGTAGTTATAATAAACTGAATTTTCCTTAAAAAGAAATTAAAACGTTCGGTTATGTGGTAGAAGTGTCCATCTTAACTAATTTCATTGACCCTGAATACTGAATTACAGAAAAATTGTTATTATAAGAAGATACACAGTATCTTCTTATGTCACAGGGCACCCTGTGCATCACATAAACGTAACAGTTGAGAACAATAATTGTAACAATTATTATATTAGGAAATAATGTGCTAGATTTACATTTTAATATAGGCATTTACCAAGCATTTGAACATCATCCACACAGCAAACGGTGGCCAGCGTCGGCTGTCTAGGAGTTAGTGAACACGATAATGTAGTTGGTTATACATTCGTCAAGTATTTTACCTGTTGGCTGATCAGGGTTTTAATTATTGTTATTTTGATTACCCGAGTGTATTGATTGAATTATTTATTTGTGAGAAAAAATCTCACAATGCGCACACATTAGTATAGTAAAAATACATAAGATGGACGTTATGCCCAGTGGCGACTAGTGGTCAGTTATGCAGGGAGGTCATTCCAAATTTTAAAGTGCCAGAAAAATAAGTATACAGCTGATTGAATTTCCTGTTTTATTTTTTCTTGAACGACTGATAATGTTGACTCCCATAAATCATTCTGCACGGTTTTCCAAGTACCTTTAAAAGCGGTTTTTTCACCTCCTAAACTTCTTATTGGGTCCAACTCCGAAACAAAGTCTCTCAGTGTTCACAGGATTACGTCTCATCATGTCCCCGCAATGCCAATTTAGATGTAATATTTAACTCCTCCGTTAAACTCCTTAATAGATGTCCTGTATGGACTACCTAGCATGATTATATACATTAATATGTCCTAATGTAGCATAATTTGTAGCATTTTTCATATAGTCTGCCCAGAGAATATTTTTACTTTTTTCTTTTAAATGTTTTTGTCATTAAATGTTAGATTAGGTCTATAACACTGCTCTTGCACCACAACGAATCATTTGAAAAAATCAAACCTTTTCCTTTAAAACAGCACGGTCATATGATAGTTTTGACTGGCGGTATGTTGCGATTTGGCACTTTTACGTACCTCATTTCTGAGATACGGAATATAAGTTTAATATCAACAAACGAATTGGTAACAAACAAAATGTATTGAAAAATTAATATTTTACCTTAATTACAACAATAATTAATGTACAATTCATATTATTTTTTTTTAATTCTTAACGGAATAACTTAATGGAAAAGCCGCCACTGGTTCTGACAGACATTTTCACAGACTGTAGCGTGATTTTTTCAAATCAAGGCGAAATTTGATAAAAATGAATCCCTGATTAGTGAAAATCATGAAAATCAGTCACAGACATCTGTGAAAATCGTCCACTTTATGTCTGTTGTTTTTACTATATACCTTTGCTCTACCAAGACATGATTTGGGCAAACAGAATGCAAACCTGTGGGTAGTTTTCATACATAAACGTACATAGGATGAGCTAAGCACGAATGTTGGACAGAAATGCCAATGCTGGATATCGTTTGCCAGAGGTTTATTTTACTAAGCTATACAGTACTACCTCGCCCATTACTGCAGTCATTTACACAATCATCTCTTAAGAAAATGGGTCATAAATAAGTAATATCTTACTTAATGTTTCAAGAATTGGTTTACTCCACCATAACCTTAAAATATAAATGAAATTTCTTTAACACTTACTACATACAGTCTTGACAGACTTGGCAACAATGCTCGCCGGTCAGTAGATGCAACAGTTTTTGTTTTGAATTCCCTATGCCCTATATGCATAGCATTTTTGTTCGGATTATAGGGGTTTTTCAGGTTTTGTTCAGATTAGAATACATTTGGATATGCGAGGTTGTACTGCATACACATATACTTGGTATACACATATTTTACTTGGTATACACATATAAAAGTCCAGATATTATACATTTTCTTATGAAACTCGTGACTGCAAGTTGATTTTTATAATATTACTTCATTTCTACACTGGTTGATAAAGAACATCAAGTTAATAAAGAATGTGAAACTGATAGAAATAAGGAACAAGTATGACGAACCAAAAAAAATGTATAAAAAAGAACGCTTGTGAAATTAAACAATAATTAGGAGAAAGAGGGCTTATACCGTGCAGTGGGAAAAAACTACTTATTAAGTTTTTCTAGTATGACATTCCAGTTCAAATATGTTGAATTTGCTACTATTTAAAGACTGTTAAACAATAATTACTAGAAACGGCTCACATAAAATTGTGAGCCAACGAAATGAACAGTAAGTTACATGCAATTATACAAAATAAGTTTATCTACTAATATCCTAAAACATATTTATTGGGTCTATCTTTTCAGCTGAAGAATTACTCTTCCTCCATGACCTGTGCTTTATAACTCTGAATACACGTGCTGTGGCCAATCATATGATGCAAATTTTCAGAATACATGAGAATGGCGTTTATGATTAAGGATGTTATGCATAGTGCTGCAGAATTTCCTAAATTAATTTTGTGTTCCGAATATTTCCAAAATATTCGTTTTTTTATTGATATTTTATGGATTTTGTTGAAATTTATGGGAACAATAATTCAGTATTGTACTTTAACTACATTTATTTAATAAAGGAACAGAATAAAAACGGCTTTGTTTTTAGGAACAGTTTCAAAATAAACAAACAAATGAACAACATTTTTAGCATGTTTTAAACAATTTCATCTTCTTGGTCAGGAAAATTTTCTTCCAAGCTTGACAATTCGAGCTTGGAATGTATTTTGCAAGGAAATTTGTATCATCAGATTTTGAATCTGCCTGAGCATTTTTTTAAATTCTGTGTTTCGCTTGTTTTGCCAACGTCAGTGCTTCATTTCAGATGGTACTGATAGTACTGAGTTTATTGGAATTTTTACTTAATTGGAATTCTTGAGGAAACAATTTTAAAATGTGGGCCACATAGCATTCCTGCTCTTTTAACTGTTAACCTATTTATTCTGGTATTGTGTTTAAACACATATATGCTAAAGGACCTCTCGGTAGCAGCGGAGATGGAGGTATTAACATTGCAACTGCTAAATTCAGTATTTTGACACATACCAAGCCACCAAGTAATTAGGTTAACTTTGCTAACTGACGTCCAAATATACTGCATCGCCCAAATATCACTTTTTATGAAACACGTAGTTAACAAATTTTAAAAAAATCTTTTTTCCCTAAATGGGTTGATAAAAATGTGTTGATGAACTGAATGAACTCCAGAACATTAACGTGCTGTTCTTAGTTAGACTTTCACCTCTATAATAGCGAACATTCCCATTTTTTTTGCATAAAAATATTTTAACATAGCGAGAAATAAGATGAAAAATATGACGCCTTAATTCCCAATAATAAATTTGTTATAAATTATTAGCCTCGCGGGAGACCGATTCGGTCGGCTACGGGAGATACCAGCACTCAACCGCTAGATTTCATAGTTCATTCGGACGCTTTCCGGCGCAACGCCTACCGAATATTGCAGGCTGTGACGTCACAGCTCGTTTCAGGCCGCTACAATTTTATCGCTGTTTAGATCCTTGGAAATCTTGTTTTTTTTGTGAAGTATGTTTTATTACAATGTAATGCTATATATTTTAGTATTATTTTTATATTTAAAATTTTAGTCACGTTCCCTATTATTGGGTTCGAATAAATTTTCTGCAAGGTGAAGTAGTTTAAGAGACATTTTTTTTCTATTCAATCAAAAACTTAAAATCCGAATATTCGCCTAAAATTTCAACCTAATATTTTGAAAGTTCCCAAAACAAAATCAAATATTTCCAAAATATTCGCAATATATGGAAATATGCGGACTGAAATAATCGCGCCTAACATCTCTAGTTATGCGTTATGCACAGCGTGTACCTCAATTTGTTTTTGAAATGTCACATTATAATGACATAATTTCCAATTTAGGTATAATGAACTATCCATAGTATTCACTCAGACAATTCTGGCCGTAATTTTCACTTTCGTCACAGTTTACAGAATAAAATTACAGTTGTGTCACGGGCATTGCGTACCGCTTCTGCTTTCCCTTTCCTCGCAGACCACCTATGGTGAACGAGGAATCCTGCACATACATAGTGTGTCAGGTTCTCGCTGGTTCTGCGATTCTACTGATTCTACGGAGTGGACCAGAAACGTGAAGCGAGATTAAATTGTATTAACATGCCTACGCTATATTGTTCAGTAGATGGTTGCAGAACAAAGTGTTGACACATTTGTTCTCATTATTATATTTTACGATAAACTCAATTAATGCTATAATTAACAGAAGATAATTTGATTTCTTTAAAGGTTTATTTAGGTATTTTGCCAATTTTAGTTGACTAATTTAAAAATTTATATTGAAATCTGTATAGTTCGTGTATACATTGATTACTAAACGGTTTTATTTTAAATCATCAGTTGTACTAAAAACTATGAAATAATTAGGACACAAACCCGGACCTTCCTGAGATTCTGACGTCCGGTAAGAAATTGTGCAATACTAGCAGTGCTGTCTTCTTATGTTGGACGGATTAAAATAAAAACATGAGGCACATTTGAAATATGGTTTTTATGCGTTAGGTACACGTTTTTATATCAGTCCATCCCACATGAGAAGACAGCACTGCTAGCAATGCTAGCATTGCTCAATTTCTTACATGTTGAAGTTAAAAAGTTTTTTGATCCATTTTTATTTTGTAAGTTTCAGTTTTTTTTAGTTCAACTGTCCACCTCTTACCTCCATCCTCAAACACTCGTCAACAAGTATAATGTATGAGACGTTAAAAGCAACCAAATGAGCCTAGTAACCTTAAACAAACAACCCCAAGTACCAAGTTTGAGACAAATTGGTTCATAAATTTGAGAGTCCACCATTTTGATTTTCTAAGTCATATTGAGTTGTTGTACAATTTTATTGAGTGACCTTAAACACCGCAAAGTTTCAAGTTTGAGACAAATCGGTTTATAAATAGAAAAGTCCGCCATTTTTTTTGTAATAAATAAAATATTAAATTGTATTGTCACAGGAACACTACACACCTACCAAATTTCAAGTCTCTAGCTCATGGGGAAGTAGTTGAAAAGGCTGTTGCAAGATTTGACACAAACATTTAAACAAATATATGAAGTTAAGCTAAAAAAACCGTTTAAAATAATCCCGTCTATAAACCGGAATAAAAATCAATTTTGTTGTTACCGTCATAAAATTCCCTTTTTGTTGTGCGCATTCGGAACGACCCTAGTATTAAAACCGAAGGTTACACCTGGTGGAGAACTGAGACTGGCCCCGTAAATGTCACCTAATGTCCGCGCTATGATTTATGAGTCAGCATCGACTTGCGACCTTCAAATAAACTACAAACAATACCACCGCCCGTGGCACAACTTTTATTTTATTCTGTAAACTTTGCTTTTGTGAATAATAGTTATCATTATACACTTATTGAAGAATGTACTATTATCCACAACTATTAAATAATATAACTATTATGCATGTGTTTCCTCTAGGATAATAATAGTATCCATTATTCACTGCAGTGAATGATTCTATTCTCTACTCTTATGAGCAATGGGGAATTAGTAAAATAAATATATATTAAATAATACATTATTTCAAATGTTATTTCTAGAGAATTTTTATTGGGATATTTTACTATTTGCATATTTTAATTTTAAGAAAACAGAAACTGGACAATTCCAATGAACAGATGTTTTGCACAACGGCAGAAGCCTAAGCCTGATTATTCTCAATACTAATGTAATAAAAATAGTTTTCTTAAATACACGGTATTCACCCTCTGAGAAAAAAGAAAATGGAATGTTTTTGAGTAAATTACGAAAAATATACCAGATTTTCTTGTATCCTTTTCGTGTTAAGATAGGAGACAAAACTGCTAATAGATAGAGGATCTATATTTAGGAATATGATGTATGTACGAAATGTATAATGTGTAACACTGAGATGAAATGTTCGAGGTATAATATTTCCACTAGTTAAATCCGGGACAATTTCTATGTCATTCCTATATAAAATTGGACGTAGTTAAGAAATATAAAGAATAAATAATGTTTTTTGGTAAAAACAGAATACTGCTAGATCAAATAATAGTTATTGCTCTAAAATCACATACATCATCCACAATTCATGGCATCGAGTCTTTTAAAGCATCAGCTACAATTTTTAAGTGAAGTACATAACAAAAAAGAACTGGGGAAGTTACTGGGTGCAGTTTTGATATGCGTATTTAATTTAGCATAAAATATATGTATATGTAAACCGTATTAACCGTTTTCTATAAATTTAAATATAGATATATATGCCTAGTTTTTAATATGTCCGCAAACTATTAACTTTCACAAACTTTGACTCGGATACCGTTTCCACTAAATAAAAAATCATATGGTAGCACCTTAATTATCCGTAGCTCCCGCGCAGCACGATGCCCTGCTTTCTGACTGCTTCTTCCTGAGATCTACAGTGTCGGTTATCAACGGTTCATTCCTATCAGCCCTGGTTTCCAACCTTAACCATTGCTGCACAGCCATTCTAAACGCCTCTTGAACGTTATTAGCATTCTTAGCCGACGTCTCTATGTACGACGTTATCGAACGCTCATTGCACCATGTTTCCATTTCCAACTGGGACACTTCTCGTTCCTCGCTCGATACATCTGACTAAATATTATTAACACAGCTTTAAAAATAGTAATCCCAGTTCAAAATAATATTTTTTTTAGAAATTAAATAGCTGCAGTGGCAAAATGTCAGTTATCAATTCAATCAATGATCAATCAATGAATGAATAATAAAAAAAATCAATATGCATGCTATGTAATGCCACCCTAGAGTTCATAGGTAAAATTGCTTTTTATAAATTAGGCCAACAGCCGACTGTAGTATGGTAGTTTGTAGCCGAGGGTATGATGTAGATATGGGTAATGTTAATGTTTAATTTAACCTTATTTAGATTTAGTCATTTGTTCTAATGTAATTAAAATGGAAGATATTTTGTCATTTATGTGTTAAATGTACCATTACAATAAAAAAAAGAATAAAAGCCAACTAGCATACGTACAGAGATTTCTCTTGGTTTAATGATCATTTAATTGGCAATATATTTGAAAATGTGGGACTGTATATTTTCACTAGATAGTGTGGATAATATGATTCATTTTTGGAACGATTCTATTTTATATCTTTATGATACCCATGCTCCTTTAAAACAATTAGAATAATCACAAAACTTGTCTAACATATAACCTTAAATTAATGATTAAATTTAAAAACAAAGCAAATATGCTAAATATAAGTAAAAGTATCTTAAAATAAAGTAAAAAAAAGTATCTTATAATAGTCCTAGCAATAGATACATTTTAGTTTGCAAAAGGTCATGAGATATTGTTGGCAGGGATTTCTGTGGTGAGGTTAATAAAACTCCAAGTTTTCGACTTTGAGACAGACGTTGCCGCTCATGCTCACATTGGAAAATAGGTACTAAAAACTTTTTCTCGCGGATAAATGGTTGAAATATACACGCTTTTAATGGAGGTGGATTTGTTTACATAAATTCTCTCTGCAAAATATGCTTAATAAAATCATTGCCAATTTGTTCAAATATATATCTGTTTTTTCCACCTTCACGTCAATTTGCCTTAGTTACTATATTAGTTACCTAACTAACCTTATTTCCGATAACAATAAATGGAAACTGGGCGTTATCCTTGACATCCGCATAATGCAGGAATTCATTCTGCCACATTTCCAGATTTTTGAAGCTGTATTTGTCATCGATTGCATAAGTAAGCATACATATATCGCTACCCCTGTAAAATGGAGTCCTGAGGGTTTTAAACCGTTCCTGTCCAGCTGTGTCCCATATCTAAAATTAGTTAACTGTTAAAAGCTTCATTAGTATGACAAGTGATAAGCAACTGATAAGATGAGAACGCACTTGACAACGAAGATAAAACAAAAGCTATGTAAAAAAAATTAGAAAATTCTAGCAAAGAACAAAAAAATATACTGACCTGTAGTGTGTACTTGTCCACGTCTATCACAATATCTTTATTAAGAAACTCAACTCCAATTGTGTGAAATGAATGTTCATCGAATTGGTTAGACACAAATCTGTTCATTAGACAGCTCTTACCCACATTTCCGTCACCCAAAATCACCACTTTTAGTAGAGTATTCTTTTGTGTGGACCTCATGTTATTCATAGCAGTGGCCATGGGATTTTAATTTTGTAAACTTGCTGGTCACATGCTGAAAATTTTTCGGGGATAATTTGAGGAAATAAAAGGACCTATAAGACCTTATAAGAGAGCGAAGCGTGACTCACCTAATTTTCCCTATAGATCTTTATGAATATCATTATTATTGGTAGTTAAAACAATATATTACCTTATGTTTGCTGGTTGTGACAAATCAAGGATTAGCTAATTAACATTTGGTTAGCAAAAACTTAGTGATAATTTAGAGCTTAATAAAATTATCAGCCTGTCAAATTTGATTAACAGACTAAACAGACGGGGAGGGGATGGGAGACAAGTCTGACAGATGACATCTGTCATTATGTGATTACTGATATCACAAAGACAAAACCACGACCTACCTACGATCTACGGACGAAAAAACACAGACACGAGACAATACCACAGATTTAATACAATACATCGAAAGCAGAATGTTAACAGAAAAACAATGGTTATTAATAAATTATTTAAAAAAAATAATTAGATCTTTCCGTTATGAACTGCGAAATGTGAGGACGTAAGTTTGAGATAGATTCGAATTCGAGCATCACGCTTACTGTTTGAATGACGGCGGTTAAAAATGCGATATAAGTTTAGTTGAGTTTCTATGTGGCAGGTGGCGATGTGCCTGGTTTTTTAATTTCCATTGTTTTTACAGACATACGATTGTGAAGTGACTATTTTTTCTATTACATTTTTTGAATCCCTACAGCAACGTAACGTTGCGAGTATTGTTTCTGAAGGAAATGCGATCTTTACGTATAGAATTGAATGTATCGGACGGTTGAACGTGGTGGATATGTGAAACAGTCCTGTTATAGTGTAATTAAATGTGCAAGTGTAGAAAAATTGGTTGCAGCAATAAGCAATGGTTTTACCTGGGTCGAAGTCAATAAACTCTGTAGAGGAGTGCCATGAATAACTAAATGAACGCCGTGAAAGTGAAAATTGATATTACTTAACGTTAGTTCTGTTTCCCAATCGATTTGTTGGTTTAATTGGCAGTGTTTCATACAACAATAATAAAAGGATGTCCAGCCATCGTCCATAGGAACGGTATGTACCTAATATTATTTATATGCAAATAGATAATAATGTATGCGGGTTTTTTCATTAGCGGAACTGCATTTAAATTCCCGTTTAAATGATAATTAGGTATAAAATAGAAGGTATTTTCTATTTTGTAATTTTGGCCCAAGGTAACCATATATGAGTACAGTCATTCACCTAAACATTCTTTCTCTCTCTCACTCGCACCGCCTGGATGAAAAAGTGCTCAAGTGACAGGTATGGCGAGTGTACAGTATACGGCTTGAAGGTCGCGCCTGACGGTCACGTGACGTGACAGGGCCGGCCCAAGGACGTTCATACACCTCACAACATCCTAAATAGATTGATTCTCTTTGTAATTCTAGTAAATAATCCTAAAATAAACTGTCTTAACCGAGGTCTACCACCTGCCGACTGCTTTAGTACCGGGTTGCATGGCATATGTATTTGATAGATTTATTCAGCGAATTTTCGGGTAAATTTCAACGTATGGAGTAGGATTTATTTGTAGATCACCGATGCGATAACCCTAATAAAAAATTGCTATTTACTGATAACCGTTGATAACGAGTAGTGCTTGGAATTAATGTTCCTACGCTTAAATTCTTCATGTTTTAAAGGTTTCACATAATGTTGTTCAATTATAGTCAATTAAGTAGGTATAGTTAAAAAGACTGAAGTTTCGTTTCTGTTTCATTTGAAAATATACGTAGGGTAACTCGTAGGGTAAGTAGGAACAAAAGATATCCATTGTATCTAAGTCGCGATGTGGAGTGTAAATTTATCCCTCACTTTATCAAACGGCAACTTTTGGATCTGGATGCGTTGTAACTGCGATCGTAGTGACATATTTAATCCCGAGGCTCAGTCGAGCAACCTTGTGACACATTTCCTGTAATGTAATAATATAAAAATATTCTTGAGAAAGCAACTGGTTCTCCTGGAGAGACCTTATGCCATGTACACGTATTTTTCGTCAGTCGTAGACCCGTGACAAAACTGGTCCTCCTTGGCAGACTTTATATCATTGTGCAGGTATTTTAAAGCATGCGATTAAATAAAAAAAGAAAAAAACAACAGAAACTGTAACTGTATTTAAGACCAGCTATACATACCTACCAATTTTCAATAATTCTATGCGAATTATTGCAAACATGTTTATTTTGACTGGCGTATACTTGCCAAAAATAGGCTTAATTACAAGTATGGAGCTCAAAATTCGAAATCTATTAATTTCAATATTGCCGTCTATAGTATCGCCCGTCTATAGAACGCCCTTAAATCTGCCGGCCACTGGCTTTTAGACTATATGTTCCCATATATGCCACTTCTGATTGCAAAATGCGAAACGTGAAGATATGACCTATGATTTATTCTGACGGCACTTAAGACAGTTTAAAACATGCGTAAATTTGCTTCATCCATTTGCACCTTAGTTGAGTTCCCATCGTCTTATTTGAAAGGTCTTTCTTAAAAGAGTTCTAGACAACAGTGAAGTTGAACCCGAGGTTGAACCTACTACATAGTAAAACTCTCGCTGTGTAAAATTTACCCCATTCTCATACCAACCGTTAAAAAACAATTAACAATAAAAATGGTACTTATATCGTTTCATTTAAAATACATTTCTTTAAAAAATGACTTTTTGAATTACTTGTTACTATTAATAAACTAGTAACTATTAATAAAATATTTGTTGGATTTTTGTTTTTATTTGGGGTTGGCTCGAGGGTTGGCTGGTAATATTGTCATGCAAAATCATCATCGATCGCGTAAATTTTGATTCGATGACTTCTCTATTTGGAATACCTAGAATATAAGCGATACGCACCTAACGGAGAAATTAAAACCTAATTTAGTATGACTCTCAATTTGGCATCCTATGTGTTTAAATTTTATGTATTTAATGTATTTTTGGGTCAAAATTATTTGGTTAATGTGAAAAACGTCAACTTCTTATGAGTGATAATAATATTTATAGAAATTTTTCTTTTATTTCTGAAGTTATGGGTAAATATACGATTGAGAACATTATAATATGCGTTATGAAAGATTGGATGCTTTTAGTAAAATTTAGTAACGTTTTAATCTAACCTCACTTTTAGTAACATGTGTCTTAGCATTTAGAACATACGTATTTAATAATAATAATATTTATAGACATTTTTCTGTATGTTTCTGAAGTTACGGGTAAATATACAATTGAGAACATTATAAGATGCGTTATAAAATATTGGGTGTTTTTAGTTAATCTAACCTCACTTTTAGTGACGTGTAAATGTATCTTGGTATTTATAATATATTTAATAACCAAAATAATATTAAAAAATACTTACCTACTTATATCTTAATAAAACTTGATTATTAACTTAAATATCAGGGGCGTGCGGTGAAATTTTAAGCGAGGGAATCAATTTTTAAAAACTTACCTATTTTTCTTACCTACGTCTTTTTACAGCTTTATGAAAACCAGTTGGGAAAAGTACTATTTTGTGTAACGACCAGATTTCTAAAATGATGTGAGTTACACAAAATAGTGTTTCCCAACGTGTTTCATACAAGATATTTTCTAATTTTCACCAATTTTATATTTTATGAAAAGAAAACTGAATTTTATAGTTTTAAAAACAATCCAGTAGGTTGTAACTTGTAACGGTGTCACAGCTTGTCACTTTCATAGCTTGTCAGGCCTGAATAACCTACTATGAAATGAACTTTCCAAAACCAGTTGCGTAAAATTTTACTTTTCGTAACTGAAAAGTGTCATTTTAAATATCAAAATTCGAAAAAATATAAGTATTGAATTTTTGCGCTTTAAAATAAGCCGTTTTAGAATTATTATTCGTGCCCTAAAATATCGATTATTGTTAATTAAATAAATCAATTGTTCCACTATCTCATAAAAATTACCTTTATAGATACCAATATAATATTTTATATAAAATATTAAACCGTACTTTCAGCAGGTAAAAAGAAATACGTATTTTAGGCGAATAATCAAATAAAGACTGGTAAAAAATAGAGATAAAAAACAAAGGTAATTTAACCTAACCTAACCTGTATATTACTGAGAAGACCCAAAAATAGAAAAGAAATTAAAGAAAATGCCAAGCAGGTACAGTACACTGGGTGGCTAACACTAACCGAGTGACACATTTAACTTTTCATGTGAACATTTCATCTTTTTTTAAATGATGCATTTATTAATTTTAAATGATGATTTTTCTTTCCTATCATTCATTGATTTTTCACAACTGAAATAATGTTAGTTTAATAATTATTGTGGACCAATTAAGTATATTTAAATATAACGACATGTATTTTATTCAACAAAGATTTTTAGATGCGTTATAATTTATTAAGTGGTAAAATGATTAAATTGTTTCTGACTAAATTAATTTATTACTAATAATTTTTTTGAATACTTGATTTGATTATTAATTCACAAAATGCTTATTATAATAATTCTCTATTATATGTTTATTATAAGCCATTGCTCATTGTATTTAAAATATTGATCATTTAAATTGTCCCCTTTATAAAATATCGTGAGAATTAGTCTACATGCTCCGTTTATGCTTAATTTAATAAAGCTACATTACACTTATAATACCTCGTGATTTTATTTGTAATATGGAGTATATAGTTGATGTTTGGCTGGAAAGAAAAAATATCAAGTTTTTGAAGTATCTCAATACCTATTGGTCGTACAAAACTGCTTAGTCTCTAAATGAAGGGAATTTCATCGGATTGAAAAAACCTAAGATTATTATTTAAACGTAGGATCCATTATTTACGAGTTAAAACCCAAAAAACCTAAAAAAGTCCAAAAATAGCGTGGTTTTCTAAGCACAAGTGTTTCGAAGCTGCAAACTTGGTTTTATGCCGCTGATATGAAAAAATAGATTATAACTTATTAAAATAAGACCGCAAAAATATGAGTGCATTTAATGTTTCGTCTTTTAGGCTTGAACGAATTTTATTACATATATATCCTGCGGAAGAAAAACACCGCTCGGGCTCTACGCTTGTAGGCTGGATTGTCAAAAGATAATCATATGTTTTTTGAAGCAAGCTTCCACGATTCCCGCTATTTAGAAAAATATCAATTTCTTGGCTAAGTATGCCAGATAATCGCGCGCTCTTCCTTATTTGCATTGGTTCTGAATATGTAACTAATGACACTCGGAGTAGTTTCCACAAACACCAAAACACTTTCACTTCGCTCGACGCGCGTTTCGCCAACCAAGTTGGAATCATCCGGAGACGATTAAAACTGCAGTTTTAATCGTCTCCGGATGATTCCAACTTGGTTGGCGAAACGCGCGTCGAGCGAAGTGAAAGTGTTTTGGTGTTTGTGGAAACTACTCCTAGTGTTACAGTTACATCAAAGGTTCCACCCCTATCCAGATGTAACTAATGCTTTTTGAAGTTTAATATTTAATGGTTCCTTTTTATTTGATCTTATAATTTCCGCAATCGGAATATCGTCTTCGGCACTATCGTCAATCAATTTATCTCCATTGTCATTATTGTCAAGTCTAGTCAAAAGTTTTTCTAATTCATCTTTTAGATCAGAAATATTTCAACTTTTAAAGCAGTTCAGAATCAGAGCGTATTAAATCTGGATGTGTGTGAAAGCAAATTAAGTCTGAATAAATTATTCTGCGCTGTTCGAATCTTTTTTTTAATGACTGCTGTAGTTCAAACTGAGAGGTGTATTAATTTTTGAGACTTCATAACATAAATTTTAACGCCGCGTTTGCTTTACATACATTCATGGGACTAGTAGCGAAATTATTAACAAATCCCGAAAACCAAATTGGTTTTAATTTTGCCATTAATTTGTTAATATACGCTTATAATATAAAATGTAGAAATGTAAACAAGATATTTAAGGTTTAAGTACTATTTACAATAAATGTCCAACAACGGATTTATATACTGCCTAGTTTTTTTTTGCTTTTCATTTACGATTCGCGTTTAATTTACGACTGTCTTCTTTGACATTTCTGGGGAAGAATGAGCCTAAAATAATAATAGTAATAATAAACCTCTTGACTTAAAGTTATCATCATCATCATCAAATAATATCTGAGATATCTGGGATAAGTGAATAATACCCGTTGAGGGAGTGTGAAAGCCGTAAGGCTAAGTCCGAGGGGGTAACCACTCCCCGCAATACTGTCACAAATTTCTGCCGCAATCCTCGCAATCCCGCCGCAATCCCACCGCAATCCAACCGCAATCCCTGCAATATTTCCGCAATCCCCGAAATCCTTCCGCAATCCCCGAAATCCTTCCGCAATCCCCTCCGCAATCCACGCAATCCCCTCCGTATTCTTCGCAATCCCTTAGAAATCTTCGCAATCCTCGGTAGTCGCCTCCCACTTCGCTCTTTTTGTCATTATTCTACACGGTCGCGACCGCGAATTTGACGATTTACGTGCAGTGTAAATAGTGCAAATAGAGTGGGTCGATAAAAATGGAAGTTAGTACGTAACGTAAGTATTTAGCATTTTTTAACAGTTTGTGATGTACCTACAACAGTTGATGTACCTACAACTAGTGAATTGGAAGACATCATTAAAAAAGCCAAAGAAGATGTGATTAAAGATGCATCACTTTTGGGAATTCGACTTACAGAAAGCATGGAAGAGGAGGCCTTAATAGAAGTGACATTGCCACAACTTAATTCTCAGGAAGATACTTTTGAACAAGCAGAAGTGGGAGTGGCTCGTGAAGATGCTCAGGAAGACGAGATCGATGACGATATAGAACAGTTAGTTGAGGTAGAAAACAGGCTAGAATTAAACAACGAAGATAAAGAAGAAATTGAACTTGAAATTGATAAAGAAAAAAATACATTTAATAATTTTCAAACTTTAAATATTAAAGATTTTACTGGTATTAAAACTGATACAGATAAATCAATGTTAAAAATCACCATTAAGAATAAGAATATGCTTGTGAAAAAATCTACTCTTTGTTGGTTATTTTTTTGCAAAACTAATAGACTATCGAGCGATAGATTACTTAGATTTAAGAATACACATTCTCGAAAAAAAATAGCAAAAAAGGTAAAAAAGAAACCACTAGTCCAAGAGTACGACTCTGATACTTCGGTAAGCGAAACCTGTTCAACTCAAAGTGAGTTTCAATGCGAAGTTTTTTCTGAAGAATCTGATGATGACCTAGAAGACCTACAGTCCGAAATTATTTCTAAAAAAGTCCAGATTGACATAGAAAATTATTACGCCGTCTGCTACAGCAGCAGTTGGTATATTGGAAGGGTCATAGAGAAGGTGAATACTGACCGAGATACTAACACGTACAAAATAAAATTTCTTAAATTAGAATTAGATAGTTATGTTTGGCCAAAAGAGGCAGATATTCAAGATGTTGCGGAAACCTTCATATTTTATGGACCATTACATCTCTTTGGAAATGGACCTTTTACAATAAAAAGATACGAAAAGAATCAAATAGAAAAACAATTCAAAATTGAAAGAAGGAAACTAAAAGACCTGCTATAGCTTCTAGATTTTGGTTTGGGTGGGTAAGTTTATTTGTTTATTTTACCCGTGGTTTTATTCAATTAATTTCTGTTCATGTTTTCAGAATTCGCCTAAAAACCTCAGCTAGACCTTCAACTTCGTTTAAAAAATCATAAAAAAAATCCTGGTACATTTTTTAAAGAATGCATTTGTAATAATGTAATAAATCGTAATCACATCGTGAATATTAATTTTAATTAGTCCCTGCAATCCCGCCGCAATCCCCGCAATCCTGCCGCAATCCCCGCAATCCTACCGCAATCCCCACAATATTTTGCAATCCTACCGCAATCCCCGCAATACCCCCGCAATCGCCACAGTCCCGCCGCAATCCCCGCTTCAATCCTCGCAATCCTTCGCAATCCAATGATTTCCGCAATACTGTCACGTTTTTTACCCAGTGGTTACCCCCTCGGCTAAGTCGATAAAACTCTTGACTTAAAATTAGGAAAATAGGTAAGTACGGATTTAAAGAAAAATCTAAGTAACGTGTAGATTTGGAGACTTATTCTTTAAACTCACCTCACATAAATATGATTGATATGTATGAGTCCAGATATGCCTTCTCGTCGTAATTAACCATTGTTTTTTCTTTGGGGATATGTTGGATGTCGTTTCATTAAAAACCCCTTTTTTTTAGAATTAGTAGATCTTGTATAAAGTCACTGTAATTTTCTATCGGCAATACAGTAGTCGAGAATAATAGTATTACGACCTTACGACGGAGCAGGCCTTCTTGCCTGCTCCGCTACTGGTATCAGCTTTTTCAGAAGTCTTCTAGAACCTCTAACATTGCCCCTAGTTAGTGTCAGCTATATTATTTATACTTCGAAATTTTTCAGTTATTGTTATGTCTAGACTAACAAAAACTGTTCGAAAAACGTGACTTAACTTGAATAGTTCTGATATCTTACAATACCCATTTTGGGTAGTCTTTGGTCAGATACCTACCAAATATTTACCGTTAGGTATAGAATTTCCAAAAATCCACTTATGCAATTACATAAAATCATAATCGAGTTATGATTTATAAGATACCTACATACACATATTACCTACTCGTACACTGACGTTAAAAAAAGTACTTGTTTGGGAGGGGTCATTTCTACACGATATACTTATCTCGTTTGGCTGTGAGGATGAAATTTAAAATATGCACCTGGGTTGGTTACTTAATGCAGACCGATGTGCAGACAAAAGAACTAAATAAATGCGAAATGAAAGGTATACTTGCATGATTGTTGCCAGTGCTGCCTGATGT
This sequence comes from Tetropium fuscum, assembly GCA_964058915.1. Taxonomy (NCBI): domain Eukaryota; kingdom Metazoa; phylum Arthropoda; class Insecta; order Coleoptera; family Cerambycidae; genus Tetropium; species Tetropium fuscum. Next base: position 102,576 of record CAXKVY010001150.1, read on the forward strand.
GTGCCAAAAGGAGGTAGTAGGTACTTTCCGCGTTGAAACCCTACCCAGCGGAATAAGAGATATTTTTTATTAATTCACTCCTTATAACAACATTTAGGGGATTTATTCTTTATTCACGCTCTGCTAAAGTTGCTGGTAAAAAAATAAAAAGCTGATAAATTTCTTATCAGACCGAGTATCAGACAGATAAATTTATGTGCTACTGGTATATCTGATAAATAACTGGTTTGCCAGAGAGATTATAACCAATTTCGATTATGATCAATTTTTATTTTATATATAAATTATGGAGTTTATCGAAGATTTCGAGGTTGTGTTTATTGCAGAAAGTTAATTTATTTGAAAATCTTACAATAAGCCTTGTAGTCGGCACAAGGAATAGAAAAAAAAGATATTGTTAATGCCGCATATCAAATGGCCAATAGGTTTTTATTCTTGGCTAGAGATGTTAAAGATGTGAGACCGCGATAAGAGGGGCCGAGCATCGCTCTTTACCCCTTAATAGCTATATAGGTCGAGACCGCCTCGTTAGTCGTAGGCCGCGCGTTTCGCGTGACCTACCCCACAAATGTGTCACGTGCAGTTGCGCAGCCTCCCCGGTCCTGGCAGATGGGCACCACCGGCAGAGCCTTGCTTCTGGCGCTCTTGACTTTCTTCGCCGGTGTGTATTACCCCCGTGTGTATTTATGACTAAATAAAATACTCTTTTGAAAAAGGCCCAAAAAAGGGACCAAAACGTTAAGTAATATAATCCAGTCGTTTTATTGCTACCATCCCAAGATAAACCCTCTAAAAATAAATAAATATAGCAAAGAAATAAAGAAGTCTTGCGCGAAAAAGATATAATTTGTTTTAAAGTCCTGTTTTTAAAGTAGATTGAGTGATCCATTGTAGGAAGGAACACAAAGGAATTTTAGAAATGACTAACCTAACAATTCTTCTGTTTTCGGACTCTCGAAAAGCTGGACCATCAGACGTACGTGATTCCTCCATAATAATCTCATCACGTTCATCGACCTTTTTAAACAACAGTTCGAGTTCCACTGCTTGCGGATCCTCTTCGACCAAATCCTCGACGATATCTTCAGGGCTATTATCGCATGATTTGTTGCACACGAGGCACATTATTGAACATTTCAAACCTCATCCACACGCGCCACGGAAGCCAGAAGTTAATTTTTGGTGGGAAGTTGAAAGTAATAGGAAGTTGAAAAACATAAAACAAGCCTATCCTATGTTCAGAACTACCATGAATTTTGCAACCTAAAATTATGTATTTCCATGACTATATATGAGTTAATACATGCATTGGGTAACGAGTGAATCGTACTGGATTTTGGTTCTCCACAATCTCTAGTCCGCTCTGTTACTGCGTACGTATCTCTCACGGGTATAATGTCGGAGAGTTACGTTTTTCGTTGTGTAAAATAAGAGAATACTGTTTCCTTAAAATTACATCGTGTGTATTTTACTTGAATCTTTTTAAGAGATTCTAGAAGGAGAACAGCAGAAACAGGAAGTGGAGAATGAAATAATATACTATAGTGCAAAACCGGAAGCAGAACTACCATCGTATGAAGAGTTAACGAAAGTAATAAAACATATTATTATGAAAAACAGGAAAGCACCAGGTGATGACGGAATCGTAGCGGACCTAAATAAAGAACGGATGAGAGAGAATATGGAGACAAATTCATAAATTAATTCTACATATCTGGGAACAAGAAGGACTGGAAACTATGAATTGATGCACAAAAAAGGTGATAAGACCAATTGCAGTAATTATAGAGGAATAACACTACTTTGTGTCCCTTATAAAATATTATCAGGGGTGATTCATAATCGAATGACACCCTACTCAGAGGAAATACTAAGCGAATACCAGGAAATACTAGGCGAATACCAATGTGGATTCAGAAAAAAAAGATCAACCACAGACCACATGTGTACGTTAAGACAAATACAGGTGAAATGCTATGAATATACATAGATATACATCCTCTCTATAGATTTCAAACAGGCATTCGACAAAGTACACAGGAAGAAAATGCTCCAAAGTTTAACCACCCCGAAAATTAGTAAAAATGGTAGAAGTTACCATGGCAGAATCGACAGCAGCTATAAGAGCATGTCCTATACCATGCCAATGTAACTATCATATCAGCTTTTGCATACAGCACCTAGAGCTGTGACCTTGAACGCTCCTTCTTACGTAGATATCTCCTACACGATAGAAAAGACGTACAAGAGAAAACGGACTAAGTTTTATCCTAAATAGTGCCCAGGCGATATACACGTTAATGCGAACGCGTTTTGTACGCAAAGCAGCAATCCGTGGGCTATTGAGGACACTTCGCGATGCCTATCCATGTCCTATACCATGCCAATGTAACGGTCATATCTTAGCGTTCGTATACAGCACCTAGAGCTGTGACCTCGAACGCTCCTTGTTACGTAGATGCCTCCTGCACGATACAAAAGACGTTTTACTGCAAGTAGTACTGCAAAGTTTTACTGCAATTAGTATGCAACAGAGCTGCACAGCAGCTCAGCGAAGAATTTAAAGTGAAAGTTGGGGTAAGACAAGGAGACGCTCTCTCGGCAGTGCTTTTCAACTTAGTGCTTGAAACAGCTAGCAAAAAAATCAATAGAACTGGAAGCATCGTAAATAAAACCACACAAATACTTGGGTATGCGGACGATATTACAATAATTGTACGTGACATTGCCTCCCTGAATCAAACCGCCATATATCTTGAGCCACGGGTAAATAAAGGAGGCCTTCAAGTGAACAAAGACAAAACAAAATATACGTATTGCTGCAGGAATCCCCCAAGACAACTACCAAATATTAATATAAGCGGCGCGGAGGTCAGATTGAAAGTGTCAAGACATTCAATTTCCTTGGCACCAAAATTACCAATAATGGTAACGTCCAAGATGAAATAAGCGCAAGAATCCTAAAAGGAAATAAATGCTATTGTGCCTATTTAAAATTAATAAGTAGCAGCATACTAAATAGAAAATCTAAGATCACTATCTATAAAACACTTATAAGACCAGTAGTAACCTATGGATGTGAGACATGGACACTAACAAACAACGATGAAAATCAATTGAGAATATTTGAGAGAAAGATCCTTAGAAGAATGTAAGGCCCAGTACATGAAAACGGTATGTGGAGAATAAGAATGAATGACGAAATTGATGCACTTATAGAAGGAGGGGATGTAGTAAGATGCATAAAAAGTCAAAGGATACGGTGGTTAGGACATGTGTACAGGATGGAACGAGAGAGATTTGTGAAAAGCATCCTTGAATGGAAACCTCAAAACACAAGAACGAAAGGGCGACCCAAGAAAAGGTGGATAGACGATGTGGATGAAGACCTAAAAATTCTTAAGAATGGGAAACTGAAGGAGAGTAGCGGTAGATAGAACCAGATGGAGGAACATAGCAAGCCAAAACCCACCAAGGGTTATGAGCCAAAAGAAGAAGTATTTTACTTGTAACATTTAAAGATGAGGACAAAAAAGATATTTTGTGTTTGAGTGTTTCTAGCAATATAGATAAAATTTCGTTTAATTTCAGTTTTTAAAATATGTAGGCTTATTTAGTTAAAAACATGTTTATTTTGTTCTACAGAGAATATTTCGTCACATTTGAGTGGCGACCAAGTTATTTTTTTATACTTTTAAAAAAATGGCAATTTTGAAAAACGGCATGGGAATGATAACAAATACACGGGAATGGTAAAAATAAAACAATATAAATAAATATATAAGGAACAAATTTATTTTAAATAAATAACAATCCAGAACGGTATTTCTACAAGAATCTAGGTTGGTAGCCATAACTAGAATAGCCGCTCGAACAGTGATTTTATTTGTCATAAATTTCCGTTGAAATAAAAAACTATTTGTAGCGAAACACAAAAAAACCGTTCATAATATATGTTGCTGCTCATTTAAAGAAGGATACAAAAGAACAGAAACTCGCTAAAAAACTATTAGGTAGCAGGTATATTACTTAAAAATAGAAAAAAACACTAATAATATTGTAACGATCACAAAAATAAACTAGCAAATTTGTAATATGTTTCAGTATATACAGATCTACAAAATTAGGCGCTTTCAAATATATCTCCTTTATATTTTTTTTGTTGTGTTCATAACTCGGTTCAAAAGGTAACGTTTTTGTTTTTGAACTTTATCTTTAGTGACATATTTTTCTCTACTGACATTCTCTAACTCATAAAAATCGTGAACTTTTCTTTTGAAATCTTCTGTCGTTTTCTGTTTAGAGCTAACTTGTTTTTCGTTTTCGTACTTGGAGATGTCGTTATTACTCAACGCATTCTTTCTTCTAAATTTAAATGCAGTCATAAGTTTTGATTTCAGTTTATATTTCTATAAGACAATGTTCTTCGACATACTTTGGAAAAAATTGAGATTTATTAGTTTTTAGGGTACTGTAAGTTGTTGTGTGACTTCTCCAAAAAGAAAACTGCTCTTTATTTCTTCTACTCCCTTCGGATCTGCTTCATGGGTTTCTTTTAACAGTTTCTACTTTTGTCCCAGGAGTTACTTCATTGGAATTAACGTTTGTCTGCTCTTTTTTGTTTTTAAGCCGCCAATATTTCATTCTATACCTATTCAATTTTTCATTTAAAGTTTTATGTTCTTCTTCCTTCTTTAAATGTTCTCTATATTTCACCATCTTGTTTTCCTGAGTAATTCATCTGCCAATAACCAATCTTATATATTGCGGTGGTGTTCTTCTTACGGCTGTTCTTCGTCAGAACAGCCAGTAAGCCTTCGTAAGAACAGCCTGCCTCAAGGGAGGCGTGCCCTTTCTTAGAACCCTTTCAAGCTCTCTCTGTTCACATTCCTTAGCTTGCTTTTTTCTTCTGTAGTACATTTTAGAGGCTTCATTCCATCTTTTTTCCTTGACCCCCCCCCTGACCTCTTGGAGCCATTTCATTATCACCTTTTTTTAATTTTTGCCTGTTTTTGTCTTAGATATTTCTCTCTCTTCTTTTGTCTCTGTTCTCTTTTCACCGGATCTTCTTTCTCTCTCCCGATCCCAATTTTCTTTTGTAACAAAAAACATGTAGTCGAAGTAGTTTGATTCTCGTGTTTAATTGTCTTTTCCGTGTCATAACATCGGCACGGAAATGAAAGACACGACAATGAAAATTTGTATGTATTTAATTTTTGGAAACTCAATAAAGAGAGAGAGCAAAATAGGTTTAGTAGAAGAAGTTCCTATTTTCACAGTAAACAAAAGATCGTAATACATTTAAAGAAAACATATATTTTTAATGTGATTTTACTTACCATGGGAATGAATATTCAACTTGCTACAAGGACAATCGCACCTCACCTCCCTTACATCCTGGCAGGACTAGACATGTATTCTAAATGCAAGAGTCTAGCGTAATCTTATATCTTCGCCATCTCACAGCCCATTTTATACTGACACGGGAATGAAAGCCATTTTGTGTTACAAATTTTAAACCTCAGTTTCTCTCCTGATATTAGAACCACCAGTACCATCTTCTAGGTGTTCACCGAATGAATACATAATTAATGTCCATAAAGTTAGCAGAGCAAAGTGAGCAGACATAATCGAAAATAGCTACGAAAACACCTATTTTCGATTATGTATGCTCACTTTAAACCCATTTACTAAATATTGATCTGCTAAGTTATTTCAAAGTTAGCAGAGCAGCTAATTTCTCGGAACCAGTAGCAGCCTAAAATTTCGGACTACGGCACTTAATTAGCCTTTAATTCTCCACCTATTATCGATTATGTCTGATCACTTTAAACCCATTTACTAAATATTGCTCTGCTAAGTTATTTCAAAGTTGGCAGAGCAGCTAATTTCTCGGAACCAGTACCAGCCTAAAATTCCGGACTACGGCACTTAATTAGCCTTCAAAGAGCCTTTAATTCTCCACCTGTTTTCGATTATATCTGCTCACTTTGCACTGCTAACTTTATGGACATACATAATTCATTTATGGCGAAAATAATTTATAGCATTTTATCACAAATATAATTTAACTGAAAGCTAAAACAACACGATAATTACACCCACGGGAATGAAAATGTTGACAATTTTTAGGGATGAGAAAATTAAATCCCCGAAAAATATTTACCTTAAAAAATAGTCCCTGGCTGAAATAAATTAGGTTGTACGGTAATTGGTAGAATCACCCGTTTACACATTGTACAATTTTTTGTTCAACCTCGTCAACTATGCTGGGAATGTCCGGTGTTTGTTCATTGTTTAGCTCATCCCTTATAATTTAGATCTGTAACAAAGTGTTACAAAATTTCTAAATGCCGTATATATTTTGCGAATGTAACCGTACTTCCATCATTTTTCCACCATTCGTCCAGAAGAACGTATGTATCCGATTCAGTGATTTTTGAAAGAAACTCTTCACCTATTCCAGAACCCACGAACCGACTGATGAATAGAAATTGAATCAGTCGAAATTAAATAAACTGTCTACTTTATTTAAATAAGAGCAGTCTATATCAAAGTAGACACCATTCTTGATGCCGTTGATAGAACAAAAAAACTACTGTAACCCGGCCCTGGTTCACCTGCACCTAGAAACACGTCGGCTTTGATAACACGCCACCGGTAAAATATCTCTTACCAGCGGTAGTAGACCCGTTTGCCGTCTTTCAGTTTTAAGATCAGAGCAGTATACAAAGCCCCAGCCAGCAGACTACGTACCGTGAGGCTGCGAACACTTTTCTCTCTTGTCGCCGAGACACGGCCGTGTGACCCGTGTGTTTTCATTTCGTTCATATGTTTCCCGTATACGTACACGCCCGGTGATCGGTGGCGAGTCTACGTCTTTTGTTCGGGTCTGTATAAAGGCACACACCTTGACGTGGTGTTTATATTTTTGACAGGCGACTGCGGGAGTATCGTAGGAGTGTGGTCTAGCATCTAGTGCCGTTGTTCGTTGTTGTTCGTGTACCTGATCTGCCGCATGACCTTGGGGTTGCGCACGTGATCAAAGGGCCTTGACCTTAGTGTCCCCCTCCACCGGATGCCGGTGCATTGTTGATTTTTCGAGTGCGTGGGATTTCGATTTGGATATCGCCCATTTTTGCATCAATATATGTAAGTAAGATAACCTTAGTGCTTCTTCAAAAAGCTAATAAACTTTCAGCAGTGATTTGTAAATTACAACCAACCAGTGGGTATTATTTTTAATATATCTTTATAGGTATAGGAACTGTTAAAAACGTGATCATAATGGTCCTATGTCAACAATTATTAATATATTAATAGATTAATCATAATTATCATCATTAATCATATTTATGAACATGAGTTTTATTGTTGGTTGATATAAATTATATAAGGATTTGAGGATTTCGGATTTAAATATGTAAAGATGTTTTACGTAATACAGGTAAAAATTAACTGTTAGTTATAACAGTTAATTTACAGGTTTATTAACGATAATCCATTTGTGTTAATTATTTACAAAGATATGTACAAGCTCCAGAGACTTCAAGAGTTCACAGTAATTTTCAGCATCAAGTCATGAAAATTAATACCTACCTATCATCTAATTTTATAAAAAAAATAGCTGTAAATTTTTCGTAACACGCCGAGTACGAGTACGAGATAATTACTACTTTTTCCAGTTTACTTCTATAGCATCCTCAATAGTTAACATTTTACGAGGTCAAGGTGTTTTTTTTTAGAAAATTAAGTTATCGATTTATTTTTCCAAAAAGTTCAAACCGTGGTTGAAATCTTATTAAATACCATATGTTTTAGACGAGGTTTCAGGTGGTTTTTAAATACCTAATAAAATTTGTTAAAAATATCGGCAAATATACCTTTTACATTTGTTAAATGAAAAGACAGACCTTATCCAGGCGGATTAAACTTTTTCAAATTTGTTATTCATTTTAGACATGCTCGTTTTAATTAGTACTCCAGGAAATAGAGAATGCTCGTTTTAATTAGTACTCCAGGAAATAGAGAAATAGAGAATATTACCTGGAAAAAATAGGAGGATTTAGTTTTATAAGCTTATTTTATGTTTTTTGGGTCGCTGATTCTGATTTTTTCACTTTCCATCAAAATTTTCAACTTAGTCGAGGAATAAGCAATGAACTTTTTTGAGCAGTAAGATCGATCTTAATGCGGGTTTGTGCGTTCGATTCATGTGAGCGATTATAAACTTTATGAATTAAAGAGATCAATTACTTTGAAAAAAATGCATTTTTGCATATAAAAATATGCATTTTAGAAGTGCATCTCGAAGAGACAATGAATAAAACATTTACAATTCGGTAAATATTTATGGAAATGATATTTATGAATTTTGTTTACAAACTGTTTGCTGCCATCTTAGACGTATTGTAAATATTTTGTTTTTTGATTCATCCCATTATCTCATTTCTTCTGCGAGCAGCAAAATTTTAAATGAAACGCTGATTTCAAGCTTATTTTTATTAACAAAAACATCCACTAGGTATATCACAAAATTAATTAACAAAGACAAATTTTAATAACGTGTATGTCCTCCTCTCGCAGCAATGACAGCTTGCATTCTTCGTGGCATCGAATTAATAAGATTACTTATTCTGTCTTGAGGAATAGCCTGATATTCTTCTGTCAGCGCCAGCCGTAAGTCTTGCAAGGTTAGTGGTTGCACAGGACGGCGACGGAGTGCTCTTTTAAGAACATCCCAAAGATGTTCGATTGGGTTGAGATCCGGGCTACATGCGGGCCAGTCCAATCTTGGAAGTCCAACCTCATCCAGATATTCGCTCACTACCCGTGCAACGTGAGGTCTAGCATTATCATGCATTAATGTAAATTGGTTCCCAATGAAAGGAGCAAATGGAACAACAATTTCTTGGAGGATTTCCTCAATGTAACGGTGGGCGGTTAGTGCTCCATTTTCAACAAATACAAGGTCAGTACGTGCATCGGTAGAAATACCCGCCCAAACCATGACTGAACCACCGTAATATTGCTGTCGCTCAGATATGGTGCAGTCTTCATATCTTTCATTTCTACGTCTGTATACCCGTTCACGACCATCCGGCGACCTTAAACAAACCCTGGATTCATCTGTGAATAGTACGTTTCCCCACTGTTCTACAGTCCAGTCAGCATGCGCTCTTGCAAATCTCAGTCGGTGTTGTCGATGCCGAGGAAGCAATTTTGGCCATACTGCTGGCCTTCGTGAATGCAATCCTGCTTCTAACAATCTTCTACGTATCGTTCTTTCACTTACACTTACTCGACGTACCATTTGCAAGTCATTTTTTAGATACACAGCAGTAGCTCTTCGATCTCTTAAAGAACTCATAATGACAAAGTGATCATCAGCTTGAGTGGTCATTCTCCTTCTGCCAGAGCCTTGCCGCCTAATAAAGTTTCCCGTCTGTAGATACCTATTCCAAACATCACAAACTGTAGACCGCGCAATTCCCAGAGTACGGGAGACATAACTCTTATTACGGCCATCCTCTATTAAGGCAACAATTCTACCTACGTCTGCTGTAGTTACCATGATGACAACACACTAAATTAACTGTACTGTCAAATATTCTGTCACAATAACCGCGTATTTAGCCAACGTCGATGTTTTTTAATTAAAAATGATAAAATTAACAGCGTTTCATTTAAAATTTTGCTGCTCGCAGAAGAAATGAGATAATGGGATGAATCAAAAAACAAAATGTTTACAATACGTCTAAGATGGCAGCAAACAGTTTGTAAACAAAATTATTCGCCTCAATTTTTCCACAGGGTGTTTTGAGTTTACGACAAAAAACAACACTTTGATTTACCCCTGTATAATATTGCCTGGACGAAAAATATGACTTATTACAATAATTAAAAAGACACACAATGAACTGATCTACAGACTGGTAAAAAATGTATGAAAATCAGATGAAAAATAAAAAAGTTATAAAACATCAAAATTGGGCAAAATTTTAGGGTGACGGAATTTTGTGCCGGGGAGTGTATAATATTAAAAAAATGTCTTGCACCGCCTATTAATTTTTTTTGCGTATTCTGTCTCTACTATGGGTTACTTGAAAAAATCTGATGACAGGACTAAAAAGGCCACGCTCTTTTTAATAATGCGGGTATACCGGGTGCCTACGATATTACTAGCCAGCCTATAACTTCCTTGTAAAAAAATATATCAATTTGAAATTTTGGTATATTGTATGGTTGATAATGGTTCATAGTTTGATTGGTTTAATATCTGATTATCGTTTCCGGTTTAACCGGAAACAGTATACACTTTGTTATTTTTAATAGAACACCCTATATATTATTAGAAATTTAGATTGGCCAGAAAATTCTAGATCCAAAACATGTAGAATACCCTATATCTATCTTTGACAGTTTTCGAGAAAATGGCGGTTGAAAATGTCATATCAATGATAAATTACTTCATTTTGACATAAAACAAATGAATGTAGGAAAAAATCTGGTACGGTAATTTAAATTTTTTGGGGAGTAAAATTTAATAAAGTCATAAAAATTTAATTTCCGGCTGTACCGGAAGTACCATGAAAAGTGATTTTCAGGCTCAAATTACTTCGATATTTTTATTGAATCTTAAATTTACATTCTACTAACCTTTCTGGATATTTTTTGTAACTAGTGTCCCCAGTCTAAACCTAATAGGTTATGAGATATCGGCGACTGAATCTTTGCGAATGCAGATTTGTGATGTATTTATAGTGCAGGTGAACATTCAGGCGCCGATATCTCATAAACTATTAGGTTTAGACAGGGGATACCAGAAACAAAAAATATCGAGAAAGATTAGTAGAATGTAAATTTAATGTTCAATACAGGGCGTTCCATTAAAACTATCCAAGTAATTTGAGTCTGAAAATCACTTTTCGTAGTACTTCCGGTTCAGCCGGAAATAATTTTTTTATGGCTTTATCAAATTTTACTCACCAAAAAACGCCAATAGCCATAACAGATTTGTTCCTGCATTCATTTGTTTTATGTGAAAATGAAATAATTTGTGATTGATACAACATATTCAATCGCCATTTTCTCGAAAACTGTCAAATATACAGGGTGAGTCAGTTTTTTGTAGACAAACTTTAACAGGGGATAGAACGCACGTTTTTAAAAAGAAAAGTGCCTATAAAGATATGGCCGATCTAGCTTCCTAAGGAAGATACAGGGTGTTAAAATTTAATTTTTTTTTACATTAATGTGTAATATTTTCTGAACGGAATGATATATTCACTAAATATTTTACACATATCTTAACCTGCATAGGATCAACATGTTGTATTGTTCCTGTCGAAAATACTATAGTGGATGTTACTTTTTTCGGGTACTTCGACTATTCTGCATAATAGAACTTTTTTTTCGTACGCCACTGACATTATCTGATACATATTTCTAAAATAACGGCCCCTTAGTAACAATTTTGATCTCTTGTAATTTTGCTCTAACTATGACAGTTTTCGAGATATTGGCCGTTGTTTCTCTGATAGTGTAATGTCGTTATTATAATTTTTTTTTCTCGAATTTTCTTTATGACTTATAAACGAACGCTTAGATTTTTTCATGTTTGGGGGATAATGCCTATTAATTAAGGCGCATAAAACAAGCGGTAAGAATGTTCAAAAACTTGCACAGTGGCGGGGTGGAAGGGGTGCTCCACCCCTTTCGTAAACAGAACTTCTACGCCAAAGACTATTTAAAAAAAACTGTTATTTTCATTATCTACATACAGTTTCACAAAAATAATGTCCCTTCTTCTGTTTCGAAATTGCTGTGCGTTTCCTAGTTATTTTGATTTTTAGTGTTTGATGTGGTACTAAATTAAGTAATTTATTTATTAGCAATAATAATTATCGGCTAAATATTTAATTCTTTCAACGAAACCTACCTAAATATGGTTTGTTAAGGATTCTAAAAAGCCGAAATCTCTTTATCTCTTTCCAAGTAATTACAATTACAAAAAAAAACATTAGATGAGCATTGATGTTAATGTTTATGGAGATATAAACATTTTTGAATTTATAGCAATATTTAATTAACAATAATAATTGTGGAATAAATAACAATTGTTAGCAATAATGATTTATAAATAACAATTACAAGAATTAATAACAATAACACTAGTACCTACATACATAAAATTAGATACTTTGTTCAAAATGTAAACCGTTCTTCTCAATACACATTTCACTGCGACGTATCATAGAACGTCTTAAGTTAACTAAATTATGCACCCTTATTTCATTGCAAGCATCTCTAATGCGATTTTGAAGTTCCTCAAGGGTATTAACCGGAGTGGTATACACTATTTCCTTAATGAATCCCCACACAAAAAAGTCAAGTGGTGTTAAATCGGGGGATCTGGGAGGCCACGCCACTGGACCTCCACGACCTATCCACCTCCCTGGATAGTTATTGTTTAGCCAATTTCTTACATTTCTGCCATAATGGGCCGGGCACCCATCAAGTTGAATCCAAGACTGTCTTCTTAAATTTAAAGGAATCAGTTCCCATATATTACCATGGTGTTCTTCTAAAAATTGTAGGAAATTTTCTGAATTTACACGTTGTGGCAAGAAATAAGGTCCAAACACGTGGTTGCCGTAAATTCCAATCCAGACATTTATACTAAATTCATGTTGAAAACTTCGCGGTCGAATGGCAAGTGGGTTTTCATGTGCCCATACATGCAGATTGTGAAAATTTACTATACCACGACGAGTAAAACAAGATTCATCAGTCCACAGTATATTGGATAAGAAATCCCTATTATTTTGAATGGAGTTAAGAACCCACCTACAATAAGTAAGTCTTCGTTCAGCGTCACCTGGACATAAACCTTGAACAGGTTGAAAATGATATGGGCGTCTGTGATCCCGTTTTAAAACCCGGGAAATTTTACTTTGGGAAATACCAAGAGCAATAGCAGCACGTCGAGTACTTGTCGTTGGGTTCCTATTAAATTCCCGCAATATACGGTCTCTATCTCGTCCACGGTTGTTCTGTTGGCCCCCGGGTACATTTTTCAAACCCTGGTTAACAAATCGACGGTGGATACTCACAAAAACTGAATGATGAGGTTGTCGTCTATTTTGAAATCTTCTTCGATACTCCCTAGCTGCGTATCTTGAATTCCCATTTGCGACCCATAAATAAAATGAATGTCGGCTTGTTCGCTATTTGTAAATGTAAACGGCATGTTACACTAATTAAAATCTGGCAAATCACATAAAATAACTTTTTAATCTTAAAAATAATAATTAATAACAGTGAAAATATTCAAGATGAAGCAAAATTGTTTGTAGATAAACTTGTAATACGTCAAACTGTCGTTTCAAAATATGACATAATGCTTACTTGAGTTCCAAGGAGTATAATATTTTGTTGCAATTATTACGTATAGTTACAAATACGCTAGTTTTAAATGGAAATTATTTTGCAAACAACAACAAAAATTGAAACAGAAATTGGTACATGCACAAGTTTAATAAAACTTAAAGGAAATTTTTAAGACTTTTGGCAACTGCACAATAATCTATTGTATTGTAAGTACATTTGTAATTTAACAGATTTCAACATATAAAAGTATTGTATTTGAGTAAGGCTTGATATAACAAATATTTATTTTGACTACATTGGAAAAAGATAAAGAATAAGAGATTTCGGCTTTTTAGAATCCTTAACACACCATATTTAGGTAGGTTTCGTTGAAAGAATTAAATATTTAGCCGATAATTATTATTGCTAATAAATAAATTACTTAATTTAGTACCACATCAAACACTAAAAATCAAAATAACTAGAAACCGCACAGGAAGTTCGAAACAGAAGAAGGGACATTATTTTTGTTAAACTGTATGTAGATAATGAAAATAACAGTTTTTTTTAAATAGTCTTTGGCGTAGATGTTTTGTTTACGAAAGGGGTGGAGCACCCCTTCCACCCCGCCACTGTGCAAGTTTTTGAACATTCTTACCGCTTGTTTTATGCGCCTTAATTAATAGGCATTATCCCCCAAACATGAAAAAATCTAAGCGTTCGTTTATAAGTCATAAAGAAAATTCGATAAAAAAAATATAATAACGACATTACACTGTCAGAGAAACAACGGCCAATATCTCTAAAACTGTCATAGTTAGAGCAAAATTACAAGAGATCAAAATTGTTACTAAGGGGCCGTTATTTTAGAAATATGTATCAGATAATGTCAGTGACGTACGAAAAAAAAGTTCCATTATGCAGAATATCCGAAGTACCCGAAAAAAGTAACATCCACTATAGTATTTTCGACAGGAACAATACAACATGTTGATCCTATGCAGGCAGGTTAAGATATGTGTAAAATATTTAGTGAATATATCATTCCGTTCAGAAAATATTACACATTAATGTAAAAAAAAATGAAATTTTACACCTTGTATCTTCCTTAGGAAGCTAGATCGGCCATATATTTATAGGCACTTTTCTTTTTAAAAACGTGCGTTCTATCCCCTGTTAAAGTTTGTCTACAAAAAACTGACTCGCCCTGTAGATATAGGGTATGCTACATGTTTTGGACCTAGAATTTGCTGTGCAATCTAAATTTCGAATAACATACTGGGTATTCCATTAAAAATAACAAAGTTTATATTTTTTCCGGTTGAACCGGAAATGAAAATCAGGTCTTGAAGCAAACAAACTGTGCACCGTAGTCAACCATACAATTTCCCAAAATTTGAAATCGATATATTGATTTGCAAGGAAGTAATAGGCTGGCTAGTAATATCGTAGGCACCCGGTATAATGAATTCAAGGTTACATACAGTTTTTTCTCTCAAATGCTGCGAACAAGGCGAAAGAGAACATCGTCTTCTTAATATTTTTTTGTCACACATAGTCCATCTATTGAAATGTTATTCCATATGATTTATTTTGCTATTTTTTTGTTGTTTATTTTGCTAATAATTATGTTATGGACGATAATAAATAGGGTGAATTTAGAAATAATGACCGCTGGTATATGTGAAAGAGAGTTTAAGGCGAGGTTTCAGGTATATTTGCCGCCTCTCTATACTGCCTCTTATACTGCACCGAGACCATTACTACTATCAACGTTTCTGACTCAACGTTGCTAACTTCACACACATCGACGTCAACGGTCTTCGCGTGTTGTCTTCGCCCAAATGTTTTGAAAAATAATTTCTGAAAACCAAATATATTCGTAATTATGTTTATATATTTTATTGTTTACAAAAAATATCGAAAACTGGTACTAAGAGTATTAAGAATAAGAATTATTAGTACGTATAATAACTATTATGAATAATTTCTGTTTTTAGTTATTGAACACTTCTTCGTTTTCTTCCTCTGTGCATTCAGATTCAGCCGACAACGGCTCTTTTTCTAAATAATTTTCTACATTAGAACAATTGCAGCCTGCGCAATTTTTACCTCGGAGACCGTTGCTGTCATAATATTTGTATTCAGCGACAGCGATCGAAAAAACCGCCGAGTAAGTAACGACT
The DNA here is from genome assembly GCA_964058915.1 of Tetropium fuscum. Taxonomy (NCBI): domain Eukaryota; kingdom Metazoa; phylum Arthropoda; class Insecta; order Coleoptera; family Cerambycidae; genus Tetropium; species Tetropium fuscum. The sequence continues at coordinate 118,133 of CAXKVY010001150.1, forward strand.
TTCGACTTTATGGTACGAATTCCCATAAAACTCTAGGAGACGACGTTCATACTGTCCACCTTTTAAGATCCATCTTACTGCTCAAAAAATCGATAGTTAAGCAGTTTTTAGTGCTTTGTTTCCTCGATTAACTGGAAATACCGCAATTTAAAAAAAAAAACGAGAATCTATTTTTACAATTTTTTTATTTGTTAATTTTAAAAAGAATAAATTTTGGGATCTATGAATTGAGTTGTAAGGTTTATTCCAAGTCTTTAATTTAACTTAATTTTTCACTTTTAAAAGTTAATTTCTCCGGTGCCGTTTTACAGCTGTTGAAAGACTAGGCTCATCAAAGCCCTCAGTATCTGAGCTAGAAACACTTGTATCAGCTTCTGAAACAGAAACACGACGGACGTGTATTGTGAGTATTGTGACGGACGGAAACGTCACAATACTTAATGAAAAAACTGTCCAATCTACCTATTCTTTTAGAGACAATAATCTCAGCCTTGGATCAATATGCCCAAACACTTCATATTCAAAAGGTAAAGGGTTAAAAGGCTCTGGTCCGCGCACTATAATGTAACATATAATACCTATATATAATGTAACCTGATATAACTTCTACAAGTTATATCTCTGTTAATTTTATCCTACATACCTAAATAGAAAAAAATCCAAAATTTTTGTTAAGAGAAAACTTAAATTTTTGTACTATATCATTTTTAGTTTTAGTAATTTGGATAATAAGGTATTTTTTAAGAGCTTTTAAAAATACATTTTTCATTTTCGTCATATTTTTTTTGAAAAATACGCATGCTAACCCGGCCAAACTTTTGGATGACATGAGTAATACTAAAATAGAGTACCTAATTTGTAAAGGGATAACGGTCAATATCCAATCTGGTGGAAATGGCTGGGATTGTAGCGCTCATTTTTCTCTCAAAAATTTGAGCGGCCCACAATTTTTGCGTCGTATCTCGCTTAGTCATAACGCAATATTAAAGTAACGGTGCCCATTTTAAAGGTATTTCCAAGTAGGACCTACAAAAGTTGTTCTCTTAAGTTTTTCCCTAAAAATGGATCAGTTTTCCGTTATTTAACGTTGAATACCTCGAACCAAGTTGCAAAAAAGTCTTCAACGAGTCATAACTCCCTTTATTTTGGACCCAGCGCATTCATAAATAAACAATCTCATTGTTTTCTTACAAGCTTCGTTTTTGGTCATATCAACTTTTTTGAGGGAATGCGAAGTTTTCGAGTTATTCGCGAAAACCGTCCAAAAACATGCCTTTTTAACGCTTCAATCGGGAATAACTCCAAAAAATATCGATATATTGAAAAAACTTTAGTGAACATTTATTACTTAAGAACGTTATTAAAATAATTCCCTCTATCCATTTCCGGGGTTAGTTTGAGTGAAAACATTTCCACCCCTGAGAAGGGATGGCACTCTCAGGGTAAAAGTACACATCGGCGCTGTCACTTTTGCTCATTGAGCCATCGCCTAACTACTCACGAAATTTTACATCAATCGGTCAGAGTTCAACGAATTCGGAGCGGAAAACATATTACTGCATTACCTGTCGGGCTGCGTCTGCAGCTTTAATGATGGACGAGCCCCTTTGACTTTGATTTGTCAAAAAAGCATGTAGGAACCTTTTTTGATTACTTTTTTTTAATTTCAAGCCATTTTCTTTTAAAAATCAACAAAAATTGAGTTATTTTGAAAAAAATATCGTTTTTGGTGGCATTTTTAAAAGTAGAGGTATTTCCAGTGAGATTTTTTGGTGGGAAATGAAAAATTCTTAGTCAGCGCTCCAAAAAACATAAAGTTAGCCTATAAAACTAAATCCTCCTATTTTTTCGAGGTGAGACCTTTATTTAGTTTCTATTGCCTAGATGTTTAAAGGAGTTATTAAATTTTTTTTTTATTGCAAATGCGTTTTTGAATTTAAAGAAAATTAATAGTGATTCTATTTCACAAAATCGATGAAGGGCTACATCGATCTCCAAAGATTCTCCACATAAATCATACTTTTCTGTGTTTGTCCTATGTTTTAAGCAGGTTATTTATAAATAGTTCAAAGTTCAAGTGAAAATGTTCTTAACATTAATTTAAAAACCTTGATTTCTTTCTTCCAGATAATTCACATTTTCAAAAGTATGTCGGAACCTTTTTAAATTCAAAATTTAAGACAAAAAGTTGCCAAAAGGGGAGTTTTGTATTTCCAAAAATGTATAAGTTATCATACTTCGCTACCATTTTCAAAAAAACTCGTTTAGCTTTGTCACCACAGGGCCGAATAAAATGATTATAAGTTATGCTTATTTTTTATATAGTTTCTAATGTGTCGGGTAGTGAAATTAGTGTTTACCACTTAGGGTTAAATTTATCGCTACGTTTGTTATTATTAAAAAACCGCCTATATGGCGTACTCTGGAATGTTTATGAAATGGCTTAATCTTTAAACATGATCAGTTACTTATAACTTGGTCATTTGTATTTTGTTGAAGGCAGACATTAAAAACTGTACGTGTCCAAGTAAGAAGTGCGTTTCATGTGTGGTCAACTCTTAAGTTTGGGTGAGTATTTCACTGAGCATTACGTTACTTATTTCGGTATATTATTTCATGGAACGTTTTTCTTATATTCTTCTTATAAGTTCATTATCGGTATATAAATAAATAATATATAGATACCTATTTTGGGTTAGCACGAACCGGTATATTTTGTGTATTCCTCTTTGGTGGGTTATGAAATAAACGAAGCCTTTGGGTCCATACAACACTCGGAGTAGTTTCCACAAACACCAAAACACTTTCACTTCGCTCGACGCGCGTTTCGCCAACCAAGTTGGCATCATCCGGAGACGATTAAAACTAATCTTAAACTACAAAATCTACCATATCCGAGTGTTACAGTTACATCAAAGGTTCCAGCCCTATCCAGAAGTAGGAAAATGATCAAAGAATTGCCAAATATATGTTTTGAGACTTTATTGTTGATGGCATGATGATAACCGATTATTACTGCGTAGACAAATATGTTGTAGTTAATCACTGATTGCATTGGCCGTTGGTTGATAATTGATACACTGGGACTCGGATGCTCAGGATCATTTTCTTTTGTTACATACAGATCCATCACTTGTTTCACATAGTCCAGCCTCATAACGATATTATTATAATATTATTAAAATAACATTGTGACTATCGAGGTGACTATGTTAACTATTAATTGTTAATTACAAATTAGCAAATAAATTAATAAATATATAAAAAAGTCCCTGAAGAAATAAGTAGCCCAATACCAAATATACACTCAGAGGCACCCAAATATTTGTTAAAATGTGAAACAAGTTGATATTTGATAAAATTTAAGGTCTCATAATTTTTTTTATTTTAAGTTCAATTTTCACAATTTTTTTTAGCAAACTGTAGAAAAAATCGAGGAAAAAATGATCAATTAGAAACTTGTATATCCAGTATTTTGTTACCTGCTTGCGTTTTAGTCACTATACAGGGTTAATTAAAATGTTGTTGTAGAACCCTAATTTTAAAACACTCTGTGGAATAATGGCATTACCAATTTCTTGCAAAATACCAATTTTTTTGAAGAACCATAACTTCCCTAGATTTTGTTTTTTAGTATGTAGTATGTCTTTAGGTGTATTGGTACATTTTTTAGAGTAAAATGAACTTGTCACCAACAATTTACTTTGAGAAAAGAAAAGTTATTTTTCGAGCCTCCCCGGCTTTGCTCGTTATTGCAGTAATGTCAGTTTGACAGTGATTTTTTTTGCGCAAGACCTTTTGATTTTGATTTCCTACCATGGTTTTAAGTGCGGAAAATTGTGCCAAAGCTTGTTGGTCTTGTTGAAAATGGTCGTAATTATTCTGAATATGTTGCAAGAATTATTTTAAATTGCTGAATATTCCCCAACACCGTATTGTTTTTAAAAATGTGTCAAAATGAGATTGCATACACCCAATCATTGTTTTTTGGTTGACATACGCCGCCTACGTGTTACATATCACTTGTAACAGCAGAGTAAATTAACAGTAAACTGTTGGTGACAAATTCATTTTGCTCTTAAAAATGAACCAATATGTCTAAAGACATGGACCAAAAAAATAAATGTAGGAAAGGAATGGTTCTTAACAAAAATTGGTATTTTTAAAGAATTTGGTTACGAAATTATTCCACAGAGTGTTTTAAAATTAGGGTTATATAACAACCTTTTAGTTAGCCCTGTATAATACCTAAACCGTCCTTAGTTAACAAAAGACTGGATATGCAAGTTGAAATTAGTCGTTTTATCTACAGTATTCTAAAAAAATTATCAAAATTGGACCAAAGAAAAAAAGTTATGAGAATTTCTCAAATTTTAGCAAATATTAACGTGGTGCAATAATTTTGAACAGCAGTTTATAATCAAAGCTCATATTTAACCTGCTCAAGAGCGTCATCGTGTTTTCATCGTCTTAATCCGTCCGATAATGAAACCGGAAATTTCTGCCTATTCCTATTTTGGCAGTGTATTTATCGTACTTTTGAATAATATTTCTAGCAACAATCGTATACTTATAAATCATCTATGTTTTCCGCACTAGCTCATTTTAGGTATGAATCACTCGCTATTAATTTTATTCTAAAACAAACAGTGGAATTAGAGAATAATAGGACAACGAATGATTCACCTACTACAATTGCGCATGATATAGGTATGGTATGTAAATTTGACAGGAGAAAATATTAATTTAAGAGACGCAGAATCAGCTATAGGTAGGTATATAGATATCATAGAAGGTATAAATTAACATTGGCAATGCCGCTATGTTGAGTATAAGTTGGAGAATATATTTATCACAAACTGACATCTGGCCCGGTGTTGCCAGATGCCTGGTAATTATCAGATTCTGCGATAATTAGAGGTTAAATCTGGCAACTGGTAATGAGCACCTGATACTGCCATAATCTGTGGCATTTTTTTGACACCACATTTTTTGTATATTTGTAACTGTAAATGTTAGGGACTTTGATCTTCCCGGCGCTTGAAGTTTATAAAACATGTCACAAGATTCATAAATCTGTTTAACAATTAATAGATAACCACTTTTAGGCACGTGTGTGTACATTCCGCCGGGACCTCCGCAAGGTAGTGGCCGGGATCAGCAAAAATATGACGACAATGACGTCACAAGACCGGTGATATAACACTATTTTACATCGTCATCTATGAACATAGGCGTAGCTAGCATTTTCTACTTGGGGGGGCTTCAGCCCCAGCTAGGGCTTAAAAATAAAAAGCGCAAGGCAAAACTAGGTGCGCCGGCAGGTGCGAGGCTAAATTTTTGAAATTTTCAAGGTCACGCGTTTTCTTGGCACCTCAGAATTTTAATAATAAATTCACTTTTACAAAAATATTGACTTTCACAATATTACATTTTTTGAAATTTGTTATGTCTGTAATAGTAATAACACACTGTCGCAAGAGCGACACGTATCATTCGCATTCGTACGGTCCGTGGTAGCAGGACTGCCAGATCTCAGGATTTCGGATAAAATCTCGCGATCTCACGATAAGTGAACATAATCTCACGGTTTTTAAATCTTACTGACAATTTAAGGTTTTTAGAACCAGAAATCGATATATTGTATATAACTTGCATGACTAAAAATTGTTACAGAATCTTCATCTGATGAAAATGATAGGTATAGTCTTATTAAGGTTTTCATTAAGATTCTATAATATTTTTAGTAGAAAATTTAGCTTAAAAAATGGTAAATTAGATCAAATATGTACCCTTTCGAGAATACTTGTTATCCTTATTTTTTTTTGCTTTAATTTTTACTTTGAAATTCAAGGTAGACAATTGATTAATAAACATATTTTTTAATGTCTATATGTATGTATGTATGTATATAAACATTTTTAGGCTTAATTTATTTTCTGTTTACTTTTATAAGAACATATTATTTTAAATAATTACCTTTACCTAGTTCAAATATGGATGTTACTAATACTTTTTTGTACCTCTATCTACATACCTACATCATGTATGAATTTGTTTTAAATTTAAAGTTACCATAGTTAGTTATTTTAATAACAGAATATATTTTTAATTATACTATAAACACCTATATTTTACAAAGATATGAATATAATATTGTAAAATGTTTATTTTTCTCATAATTTCGTCTTAAATCACACAATTTATGTCATAACGGAACATCTCACGATTTATCACGATTTTTGCCGATCGATTTTATAAATTTTCGCCGGAACAATCTGGCAGCCCTGCGCGGTAAAATGCAGGCGACAGGCTAGTCTACGGGTAATCGTCCTAGACCGTCATAAAAAATGAAACCTCCGTCCATCTGGAACTATGAGCTTGACTAGGAAGTGTACTGTTTTTCTACATATGTATATTGTGGTCCAATGATATAGTTTTCTTGTTGATTACCTAGAAAGACGTCGGCGACCGGCGCCGCAAAAATATTCTTGAATATTTCTCAGCGGGTGCTATTTTCGCCTCAGGGGGGGGGCTAAGCCCCCCCATACCTTCGCCAATGCCTATGAAGTATCGTACTCCGGGATTCTAAAAATCATTCCCTACGTATTTCTCGATATGGTAGAATAAAGATATACAGAATGTGTAAGTTAGATAGAGTAAGTAAAATCGTAAATAAAAAAAAAAAAACGTAGTTAAAAGTATACTTCGCTACTTAAGGTAGGTGTCATTTACAATAAAATACCATAAAGATATTGGCTTTTTCTAAAAGTGCAAACAAAATAATACCCAGGTGTTTTAAAAAGTAAAATCTTATTTTTTTCTATTATGGCTTCTAAATGTTGCGTAACTTAGGTACGCTTAAGCAATTACGATAGTACCAATACTCATGTGTCCGTGTTTTCTTTTCCAAAAGATGAGGAAATTAAACAAATATGGATTAAAGCCATTCATAGAGAGTCGTCCTACAAAACATTCAGTAGTCTGTATTAGGTATTTTTCAGAGTAGGGTATTATAAAAATAGATAGAATGACTAGGGACGACGGTGGTTCTATCTTGGAGGTTCCTAGAGAGAAACCAAAACGCTTTTCCTTCAATATTTCGGAATCAACCGTCCTATATGACAAAAAATCACCTGTTAAGCGAAAACACCCAGACGCAAGGCGACATGAGTTAGCAAATCGGGACGAGACTATTTTTCAGGAGTGGGTTCGCAGTGATAACGTATTAAATTTCGCGCTTCCATATTTCGCGCTTTCATAAAAACGCTTTCATATTGGGAGTCAATTTTCAGCTTAAAATTTTTTCAAACATTTTTATTTATACCGCGCTTTTTAAATTGATCGTAAATATGCGAAATGTCGCTTGAAAAATTGGGGGTTTTTTTTGACAAAAGAATCGATCTTTTTTATTTTTATCTACGACCGACCCTTTGGAGCTGAGATAATTTTTTTTTTGAAAAAAATCTAGAGTCGCTATCTTTTAATATTAAGGGCTGAAATTTACAGAGTTTGTAGTTCAATACTTGTATTTTACATAAAAAAATACTACAATGACATATCCGCTATCCAGTATCTTGTCAATGGGGTATTTTCGCTCGATCGAAACAAAAATGGGCAATTGCATATTCAACAAGTACATTTTTTTCCATAATTTTTGACATAAGAAATAATGCGCAATATTCAGAAATACGTGTTTAATTGCAGCTTGAATTTCTATGACGTAAGCGAAAATAGACAAATCACTAGATATATATATGTTATATATGTATATATAAATACTAATATCAATAGCAATGGCCGACAGGAAGCAGTGACGCGTCGCTGTCGTCAATTTAGAGACAGAATACCCTAAAAATCACTACATTTGCCGCACTATTTATATTTGCGCTTAGTGACGTCACATAATTTTATTTATTTATTTTACAGCTTGTTTTAGAGCTAAACAAAAAAATAAGAAATACGGGTATCTTCTTTTTTCATTTACTTTATGCTCCCATTGTTAAAAAAACTGCGAAAATACCCCATTGTCAATTTCAATTTGAAAACAACAGTAGGTAGGTATTTACATTGAACTGTATAAAAATCTCGCCTAAAATCATGTTGGCGAGAAATACGGCACTAATCTGCATCCCACGTACAGCTAGGATCTGCTGGTTCCAGAGGAAATCGTTAAAACGATAGCCTGCAGATGTAGAAGCGGATGTAAAACGAAGATCTGTAGCTGCAGGAGGCATGGTTTGAAGTGTTCAAGCATGTGCTTGACATGCGATCAAGAAAATTGCACTAATATAGAAATCACTACGATGGAAGCAGATGCTCTTGATGACGACTTGGACGAGGATGCATTTAATGAGTCTTGCGTGGTGATGGATGAATCACAGACCAATTGCCATTATGATGATGAGGTCGAAAGCGCGCCGTCGTATGCAGCGAGTACGGAAGAGTCGGCTTGACTCTTCCGTACTCGCTGCATACAGCGAAGAACGTACCAGTGACAACGAGGATGGGAGGAGGAGTATACGATAAAAAAACTACGGATCAATTAGGTACTGTATAATTTTAGATTCACTGTCAATATTTTAAATTTTCATGTAAAATAAAAATTTTATTTTTATACGGATAATGTTGCTTAACAATAATTATTAATTACCTGTCAACTCATATGTCTTTAAGAATCACCATTAAATTTCCAAATAATAGAGAGCGAATATGTCATTGTAGTATTTTTTTATGTAAAATACAAGTATTGGACTACAAACTCTGTAAATTTCAGCCCTTAATATTCAAAGATAGCGAAAGACCAAGTTTCGTGAACAAATGATTTGTTGTCACGAAGATATGAATGTTTCAAAAAACGCGATTTTTAACAATTTTTTCCAAATAAAAAAATTATTTTTGAATTTTTTGACATCGGATTTCCGCAGATCGATCCGGTATTAATAGTTCTACAACTTTTGTATACAACTTTTTATCATTTCATGGCACCTTGACAGAGTAAAATTGAAAAATCCGTTTTTGGCCATCTTTGGGCCCAATTTACTATGAGACTCGGGGGTGCCAGTTTGTATTTTGGTTTATTGAAATCTACGAAAAATTTCCGATTTTTTACATATTTTTGTTTACGGTATCTCCGAAATGAAAAATTAATATAGGGCCAAAAATACGCAGACTGCACTATTAAGAGCCAAGGCGTCTATTAGGGTACCTCTATGATGATGTGGAAACCCCCTTGCACGTTATTTTATCATAAGTAACAGTTTGTTTTGAAATATATTCAGTTTTACTCATAAAAACCTCTATATATTGTATATTACGTTATGCCGTGACGGGGCCTGCATCACGACTCGTGACGTCACAAATTTTTG
>CAXKVY010001150.1:132500-178156 GCA_964058915.1 Tetropium fuscum
TAAAAGGTGTGACTCTCAGTATACTAAAACTACGCTTATCTGAATTGAAAGTAAGTGTCCTTGCACGGTGGGTCTCTCTAACATCCAAATCCTAAGGGTATCGATGGTCTGCCGATAAGACACAGGCTAGGGTACAATGTATACTATCCAACGAAGGTTCGAAAGTAAGAAAGAAATCCTGGAACTCGTTTCTCGGTGTCGCCTTTAGTTATAGCATTTGTCCTTTGAGCGGCATTATTAATCTTGGGAACAGCCTGAAGTCCAAGAGAGCTACTTCAGGACTGTACGGAGGCTGACGGAGCTGTTCGACCTTGTGCTTTGTCAAATAATGCTGCACTAGGTTCCATGCATGCGCTGGCCCGCTATCGTGGTGAAGGAGCCAGTCAACGCTTGGCCAACGCTGATGCAGTTTTCTTCTAATTGCGTCATGCAATATTTTCATAACTTCAAGATAATAATCTTTGTTGGTTGTCTGACCTCTAGGATCATATTCGTGGTACACACCCTCATAATAAAAAAAACGATCAGCAACTACTTGACATGGCTCCGAGTTTGGCTCACTTTTTTCGGTCGTGGCTGCGACGGTAGCTTACACTGCGGAGACTGTCGTTTTGTTTGGGGAACATAACCATAAGCCCACGATTCATCACCAGTTATAGTCTTTTTAAGCAGATTTTCATCATTATTGACTATTTTCAAATTGTCCTGAGCGATTTCAAGGCGAAGGTTTTTCTGCTCCACTGCTAGCAATTTCGGAATAAATTTCGCACATACGCGAACCATTAGCAAATTTTCCGTTACAATCTTCCAAACACTAGTTTTCGGTATTCCAAGATCACATTCTAGTTCTCGCACAGCCAATCGACGAACTTCATTTATCGCCAGTTCGATATTCTCCGGTGTTTTTGTGGTCGAAGGCCGCCCAAACCGTGGATTATTATCAACAGGTGATGTGCCGTGAAGAAGCCCTGAAAGACGTGACTAATTAGTTTATGTGCGTGCATGTAAAAAAATGAGGTTAAGTGAACATAGCTATTTACATATAACTTAAGTCAATGGATGTTCGACGGCTTCGAACAGTGGCCCAGGCGAGTTACTTCTTCAACCGACACTGGAGACTAATGCAAGGCAGTTCTAGAGAACACAGAAAGAAGCAAAAATAGAACATGGGCACGAGATGTACAAGATAATATCGCTTAGGTACCTAAATCAACGAGTTATTGAATGCAGCATCTGCTGTATGTGTTGGTTATCAAAAACACATAGACAGTGACCTTCAAAACCATCTTCCGCAGCTAAAAACTGCTATCTTCGTCAGTCTATTATTGTGGACTCGTAGTATAGATTCTTTTCATTTAATTCGTAGGCAAGTAATTCGGAAAACTCCTTTGTGAAGTTTAGGTATTTAGTGAGATCATTGAGTTCGTGTTAATTGAAACGTTGGCAATTTGTTGCAAAATGTGTTAACATAACATGGTTGTTTCGAGGGTTGTTTCTATTATAGTTTGTAGCATTGAAAAAAAAAATTTAACACGAAATTTTTCTCTATTTTGTATATAATTTTAAGTATTTTTGTATTTCTACGAGTCACATTCTTTCAATTTTTTTGGTTGTTAATAACAAAGTGGAAAATCAAAATTTTTGATTTTTTTCCAACGGGGATCTTTTCTAAAGCCTTTCAAGAATAACTCCAAGAAGTGAAAAAAATACAAGGTTTTCACTTTGACAATTATCAGGGTTTTAATATTAAATTAAAACTTCAGAAATTATGTTAATTAAGAAAAGCATATCTAATAAAAACATTACGCGAAAATTTTTTTTCCAATAGATTATCATTTATTCAAGTATCCAAAAGGTATGTGAATTTTTTTCATTTCAATCAATAATTTTTATTGGTTAAGTGTCCGAATCTGTCGGCGCGCTTGGAAGCCACATCACCCGTTTTTAGCCCTATTTTCACATCTAAATTAAAATTGTAAATATTGATGGTAGAGTTCCGGGACTTTTTTTAGAATATTTTTTAGAATTATTTTCGATTTCCAATATCTGCAATAGTTTTTGAGATATTTGCAAAAAACGAAATCCCGGATCCACTTCAAATGTTTCAAAATGTTTTTCCGAGCTTTAAAATGCGCAAGTTTTGTCAAATTTAACGGATCTTCTAACTTTTGGGTTTTAAAAATTACCAATAAATTTATTATACAATACAATTAATTACAGATGTTACGCAAATAATTTCAATTTACAGGAAAATACGGTATGAATGGAAGAGGTTATATAAATAAAATCATAAAGTTAATGGACCATCCGTGTCAAGAGATATAAAATCTTCGTTTTCAATCAAAATGAGTCCTAAAGCTATAAAACTAAAAAAGCTCTGGGACAAGAACCACTGCACCCACAAGGTCACATATATCTTGAATGCCATGTCTTTGTTGTTTATTTATAATAGGAACATTAATAACTCCGCTTCTATTTTGATTGTAAACTCAGTCAACTGCTGCTTTATTATTCTCACGATATTCAAATGAAGCGGTTTTTTTTATCAAACCAATTACTAGTAGCTCTGATATCATTGTTTAGGTATTCTTTGTTCCTTATTCATACCTTCAGTGCGTTCGTAGGAAGTAGACAGAAAAATCCATAAATAAATAGCGCTATACAGGAGATGTTGTTGACAACATACCTCAAAATCATTGATTCGTATTAAGGAAATCTGAAATGGACCCTGTAAAAAGCATTATTATCGTAGAACCATGTATTTAATTTACTCTCTTAAGAGGAACTTAAGAATCCGATGTTGGTAACAATGAAAAAGTGCATTTTACAATATTTTGTGAAATATTGTATATTATAGCAAGAAAAATCACGTGTGCAACACAGTACACGTGATAGAAGTGAATACTTCTTTACCGATTCGTTGAGTTATTGTACATATTGGCTTTATGATAACTGAAGTGTGACACATATGTTCGTGATTCCAAATGGTGTAGATTTCTCGAGAATATAGCATCAATCGCTGTTTCTGATTTAGTCGTGGCAATGTTCCGGTCGTTATTCATATCTAAACCGAATTTCTCACGAAGAAAGTGAACTAGTGGCAAGGACGCATCCTCTGCAAAAATATCATCATCAGAATGGATCAGAATCGAAAGCCAATCCAGATATAACCAGCAGGATATGCATAAGTAATATTGTATTCTGGTTAATTCCGATTTAGAACACTTGTAGGGGATGATCGTTGTCCAAGTCAAAGCTGAATTCGCTATCTCTATTTCTCATTATATCAAAATTGCTTTCCGCTTTAGAACACTTGTGGGGAATCGTTGCCCAAGTCAAAGCTGCATTCGATATCTCTGTTTCTCTCTCTCGCTTATATCTGTCATATGCTTCATCTCACTCGCGAGTCGAAAATGTTATAAAATGTGTCTTGACGCGACCTTGAAAAATCACTCTCATGAGACTAAAGTAGTACTCACTTCAAAAACTAAAATATGCATTTGGCATATGGCATTTGGTAGACGCCATATATTGGGAGCAAAATCTACTCGTCAACAGATGGCGCATGATACATTTGTAGGATGTTTAATTTAAATATAATAACACATGTTTTCATTTAATCCCGAAATCCACGTGACGTGGAGGTTAGGCAACCGGCAATATTTCGGTTGTACCATTTAAAATACCAAATAAATTCCCATAAGGTGTTATGGTCTCAGAATGACACCAGTGGAGTAGATATTTAATTTTTACATGTGAAATATGTTTAATAATCATATTAAAACAAATAATGTCATAAATAAGTAATATCACGTTACAATTTTTATGTAGGTTAGATGTCTCTAAAGCTGGAAGAGCAAAGTCAGCAGAATCATAAAAAAATAAGTGGACAATTAAGGGCTAATTAAATACCCTAATACAAAATTTTCTGCTCCAGTCGTTTTCCGGGAAATGCATGTTCTGCCAGCTTAACGTTAACCTGGCAGAGCATGCTCGTAAAAGTGGTTTACACAACAATTACAGTAATTTAATTAGCACAGTAATTAAAGGCTAATTAAATGCTCCTGGAAAATATCATTCGCTAAGAGATTGCTGCATTTCATCAATATGAAAATTGGACTTAAAGCCGCGCGCGCTCAGCACGTGGGCAGAGAAAAAAACTATTTCAGGTTGATATAGAGGATGAGCATTGTAGCTCAGGATGACGGAGCTAGAGAGCTGATCAGCGCTCAGCTCGCTGGCTCAGTCAGGTAAGGTAAGGATGTGTGGTTTGGCAAGGCAGTCGGCCTCGCCATCCACTGGATTGGGCTGTTTTAGTGTCTTCTCGATCCGTTTTCTTTGGTCCTGTTCTTTTCTTCGGTGTCGTCTGCTTCTTCTCGCATCAGTCGTGCTGAAACATAAGATTGTGATTATATACTCACCCGTTGTCCAGGATTTGGATCTTTGGCCGTTTGTGAGGTCCTGCTTCCTCTGGATCGTAGTCCGTGGCCAGCCGGATTAGCGGATTCCCGTGGTCCTCTGCGATGACGTAGAGCTTTTTGGCGTGGTCCTCGATCATCTCGGTGGCCGTCTTGTATTTCAGGTCCCTTCGGATGACCTCGTTGGTCACATACCAAGGGGCACCTACTGCAGTCCGAAGCGCTATGTTTTCCACTGCTTGGATCCTCTTGAGGTGCGTCTTCGCTGCGTATCCCCATGCGGTCGATGCGTAGGTCAGCTGGGGGCGTAAGACGGTCTTGATGAGGGTTGTCTTGTTCTTCAGGCTCAGTCTCTTGTCACCGGCTAACATTGGGTACAGCAGGGCTCGGGTGAACTTTGCCTTTTTCGTAGTGGCATCTATATGGTCCTTCCATGTCAGGGCTCGATCCAGGGTCACGCCAAGGTACTTGACGTTGTTCTCCCACTGGATGTTGACGTCGTTCATGGTGACGTGTCCTGTTGGCCTCTGCTTGCGAACCCTCCGGAACAGCACTGCTTGGCTCTTCTCCGCGTTGATTTCTATCTTCCATCGGTTGCACCAGTCCTCGAGAAGCGACGCGGCTTCCTACAGGTAGCGGGTGGCCTGCCTCGCTTGCGAGGATCTGGCGAGGATGGCGGTGTCGTCTGCGTAGAGAGCCATGGTGGTGTTGTTCGTCCTCGGCATGTCCGCGGTGTATAGGTTGAACAGATGTGGGGAGAGAACGGTCCCCTGGGGCACTCCTGCTTCTAGGCGTCTGTCAGTTGACAGCTCTCCTTCTACTTTGGCTCGGATGGTCCGGCCTCGTAGGTAGGATTGGATCAGCTTGAGGAGGGATACCGGAAAACCGGCGTCCATCATCTTGATAATCAATCCGTCGTGCCATACTCTGTCGAAGGCTTTGGCGATGTCCAGGAAGATTGCCCCTGTGACCTCTCTTCGGTTGAATCCCTCGGTGACGTACTCCGCTAGCCGCAGTACTTGCAGCTCCGTGGAATGTCCTCTTCTGAACGCGAATTGCTCGTCTGGGATGGTCGGCTCCAGCCATTTCCCGGGAAATCCATGTTCTGTCAGCTTTATCATGAACTTTATCGTATTTAAGGCTCTTTAAAGGCTCTCGGAAAATATCATTAGTTAAAACTATTTTATTCGTCATGCTTTGCTAGTTCACGATAAAGCTGACAGAACATGGATATCCCGGGAAATGGCTGGAGCCGAAAATAGGAAATTAGTGTTTATTAGTAGCCTTTAATGAGCCTTTAAATAATTCACAGCAAACAGTCCGATTTTGTTATTCGAAATAGTTTTTTTCGCTATGCTCTGCCCACGTGTTGAGCGCGCGCGGCGTAAAGTCCAATTTTCATATTGATGAAATGCAGCAATTTGCTCTTCCAGCTTTAGGGACATGTAGGTTAGGTATTTGGAAACATGAAGTCGATAATAATATTTTATTTACAGGGAAGATAAATTGCACAAAAGGGAAAATTAGTATGTATACAAATTAATATCAAAATTCAACTTGTTTTCAGCTTATGTTTACTTAAATCAACTTTTTTTAATCAACTTTTTTAAATCAACTTTTAAATCAACAAATTTAACTAATACAAGAGTACAGCATACACAAGAAAAACCAGTACGTACACAAATAAATGGTACTCTTTTATTTGGGTATTTTTTTTATATTTCTTGTATATTTGATGTAAATTGTACTTGTTCTTTTAAACGCAACACAAATAAAATAATATTGTTTCACACGACTAATTTAAAACCCAATTTTTACATCCTTATTTCAACATTGTATTAATGAAAAATAAAAATGTCTCTTTTGACAAGTTAATTTACTTACCGGTCATGGACCGGTGGAAAATGCGATTGGTTTTTTTACCATAGCCCTTAATTTTGGAAGCTACAACGTCCATTCCACAACCATTTTACAGGTAATGTCAAGAACTATAAGATCATATACATTTCAATATACACTTCATATTCAAAAGGTATCGGGTTAAAAGGCTCGGGAGGGGAGAATTGGTCGACTAAGAATCTATTTTTTTTGGCATTTCTGTTCGACATTTTGCCACTTTTTATTTCGCCTATTATAATTTATTTTAAGCTATGTATAATTTTATCATAAAATAGTGGCGTATCCTAGGGCGTAAAGATTAAATGAATTAATTTAATTTCCTTTACAGAAACCGTAAATGATAGAACAATAATTCAAACCTGCTTATTTGCATCCCCAGGATTTTCCACAATTTGTTTTACACTTGCATGATAAATATATAAGTTCATATATAAATATATGTATGAAAACATATATAAATATTTGTTTTCGGATTAGGATCAGGATCACACTTTTTTAGCCTGGATCACAGTGAAATGCGCATCTTCGAATTTCCGTTTCAAAATGGATATAAAGCGACCTTTGTTTGCGTCGTTTGATAAGAAATTTGTCAGTGAAACTGTGGGGGTCACAAATTCGTCTAACAAAACATCTGCTGCAAGTTTTTTTTGATCGTCGATGTCGCTCTGCACTTTTCGTTCTTTTTCCTGCTAGGCTTCTGGGATAACCATCGAAAACAATTACTGCATTTGATTGATAGCGTTTTTATACATAATCTAATAATGTACATTTATATCTGGTAGAAATCGAACCAAATGTGTTTTTATTTAATCTCCTCTTATGCCTAAACCGTTAACTTAACAGAAAATATGGTAAGAACATTTTTGTGGGATATTTCCTCCACTTAACTTTTACTCTACATATATTTTCTAATAATTAACAGTTTTTGAGATATTTGAAAAACTCTTTTTAGCGGCCATCTTGGCAATATGGCGGCACCGGCGGTAGGCCCTGGTTTCTGCAAATTGAGGATTCTATTTCTAGATACCTCCTAAATTTACAATTTTGCAAAGTTTTAAAACTTCCCGAATTAATTCCAGGTAAGGCCTATTTTTATTCGACTATGCCAATTTTCGTGATTTTTGAAAAAGTCAGTACGTCGTCCAAATTTTCTATATTCGACGTTACCAGCTTTTAGATGAAATTAAACACAGGTTTTACATAAATAGGTCTTGGCAACTCTAAAGCACATATTTTACAGTGGGTCACAACAAACGCCCTTAAACGGAACTAAAAATTATTAAATGTACATTTTCATTTTAACTCGACACTGTTGTATCTAAACCGTTCATTTTATAGAAAAAAGCATACATAGAATATATCGAGGGGGGGGGGCTAATTTATTTCGCTACGCCACTGAAATTAACTTGTAAAAGGTTAAAGCAAATTAAGACTTTGCCGGTTTAAATTAACCAAGTCATATATCTACTTCTACGATAATTATAACAATTGGCAATAATTCTGAAATTGTCCCCCGGTACAAACCTGATAAAAACGGCTTCGAAAACGGAAAAACATCCTTCATTGCCGACAACCTTGGTACGTTCTAATAAAATTTGTAATGAATTTACCCACACGCGGACTTGTCGTATAACGTGTGTGTGTGTATATAAGATTAGATTTTAGTTTCCCAAAAAAAAACTCGAACAAAGAACCGGACGCGCCGCTCAAACGTTCCCAAACAAATATAAATAAAAGAAAGAGCAATTTCGTGTACCTCGAGGCGGGCAGGAGCGGGAGGAATGCGCGCTTTGAAGCGATGGCCGTCCTCGCCGATGTTTTTCCTGCTGGCATCTACGTAATTAGCATGTTTAATGAGACCGCGTTCGACCTTCCGAGGACATACCGCTCTAGCGGCTCCTCCTCGTCTCTCATCCACTCGATCGGTTCCTAGGTGTTGCGTCCGCGGTTGCCGGATCGCGGAAATTCCGACCACTTGGTGGGTCTCGCAGAAATTACGGAATTTCTCATGAAATTGTCAACCTACTTCGCTGTTATTGCATCGTGTGTACTTCAATTACATAAAGAACGATTTATATTTAAAACTACTCGAAATATACGATGTGTTTTAAGTGGAAGTAAGTATTTCCGAAATCATAAAATTTATATTTACCGATTCAGACCTATTATTATTAGGGAAGTAGGTATATTTGGTGCAATTTGCTGCAGGTAGTAGCAAATTTAATACAACCTTTTTAAACCAACAAAAAATTAGGTATATGAAATATTCTATAGCAGTGTTTTGCAACCTTTTTCATGATGCGACCCCCTGGTATGAAAAAATATTTCGCGACCCCCCGACCCATCGCTTTTTTATCATGTATGTATGTGTATGTTACAGTGTTACAAATATTCATTCCATACGACGTTTTTATGCGTCTCCTTCTGACTTATTTGAGCATTCAAATATCTTGAATAAAAGTCTTCAAGGGCGAGATGAAAATGTCATCACTGCAAAAAACAAAATACATGGCTTTACAAAAAAAAAATGACTTGTGGTCGTCGTCTATAAATCAAAGTAACTTCGATTCATTTTCGTCGACACAAATCTTTTACTGAAGAAGTCGGATGTGAGATAAACATCAAGTCATATATACCTGGTATGAAAATGGTGTTAGATAATTTGAAAGAAGAATTGTGTCATTACTTCTCAGTGCAAGAGACATCGGAGAACACTGGGCAGAGGTGGATCTTAAATCCGTTTTTAAATGCAGCTATAAATGAGGCTAATTTTCCAACTAAGCTCAAAGAGAATCTACTAGAATTATCTGCCGATGGGATGTTACACTTTGAATTCAAGTCTGCTAATTTGGATACCTTTTGGTTAAGGAGAAAAACAGAGTACTCGGAATTGACAACTGAGGCTTTGAAGTGTTTGATTCCATTTGCCACCTCGTACTTCTGCGAGTTGACATTTTGATCAATGGCCCAAATAAAAAGTAAGCAAAGAAATCGCTTAAATTTGGAAAACGATTTAATTCTATGTGTAGCAAATACAGATCCACGATGGGAGAAATTGGTTAATAAAAAACAAACACTACCTTCGCATTAACATGAGTCTTAGGATTTTATTTTTTGTTAATTTGTTTGTATTAACATACAAATGTTTATGAGTATATCCTTTTGTTAAAATTCTCTTACCTCTTACTTAATAAATCAATATTTTTAATCTTTATTGTTGTTTTACTAAAGTTCTCTCGACCTCTGGCGACCCCCCTACAGAAGCTTCGCAACCCCCCAGGGGGTCGCAACCCACAGGTTGAAAAACACTGTTCTATAGGATATATTGTTTCTACGTCGATGCTGTCAACACCAACAAATTTATTATTTCTTAACTTGGAAATAATTATTTTAATTTCATGTGAGATGGTCTTGGGCCAAATACGTATGACTGCTACTACATCAGTCGATTACGATTAATATTATTAATTAATTAATAAAATAAAATAATTACGATAACGGCCTACATTACAATAAAAGTCGACATTTAAACGTACCTAATCATTTAATTGAAAATCAATATGATTGTTGACATTGTGGCAAACTTCAAAATTTGAATTCAATCCAAACACGTGGTCTTCGGACGGTGATGGAGTCGATTACGATTAACGATGGAGGCAGTGCGGTGCCGCCTACCCGCGCCCGTTTGACATCTAGACTAGGTCCTAGCAAAGTTTACAGAATATATATATCAGTTGTGTCACAGACATTGCGTGCCGCTTCTGCTTTCCCTTTCTCGCAGACCGCCCGTGGAAGACCAGGACGCCAGCTCATACATAGTGCGCCAGGTTCTCGCTGGGAACCGTTAGTGGTGATTTGTACGGACTGGACCAAAAACGTGAAGCGAGATTAAATTGTATTAACATGCCTACGATACATTGTAAAGTAGATGGTTGCACAACAAAGCGTGGAACCATTTTTCCGGTGTCCAAAAGATGAAGCTAGTGAGCTTACATGCTTTATGTTTATATGTTTTAATTATTATATTTTACGATAAGCTCAATCAATATTACTCCTTTGTTTTTTTTAGAATATGCTATAATTAACAGATAATTTGATCTTTTTAATGGTTTATTTAGATATTCCGCCAATTTTAGTTAACTAATTTAAATATTTATATTGAAATCTGTATACTCGCGTATACATTGATTATTATTAAACAGTCTTATTTAGTTTGACTTTGTATATTTGTTTATAAATGTTTGTTTCAAATCTTGCAACATGGTTTTCAACTACTTCCCGATGGTGAAATTTGGTAGGTGTATAGTGTTCTGGTGACAATATATTTTAATATTTTTTTATTACAAAAAAAATGGCGGATCCAAAATTCCTATTTATAAACCGATTTGTTTCAAACTTGAAATTTTGTGGTGTTTAAGGTCACTCAATACAATTTTTGACTGAAACTTAACAATCAAAATGGCGGATCCAAAATGGCGGATCCAAAGTGGCGGACTATCCTATTGTGCTTATTGCCACATCAGGGGTTCCCCAAGGGTTCATCTTGAGACTGCTCATTACTATTGTCATTAATGACCTAGTAGTGCAATTTAATATTACTCAAATCTGTTATATGCTGATGATTTGAAGCTGTTAACTTTGCTAAATACATCATTAATTAACACCAGTCAACTTGAACAATGTCTTGTTTATCCCGAGCAGGGATTTAATCATACTACTCATCACCATTTGATATGTATACCCTTATTTGCAACTTAATTCCAGAGCAACATTTAGAATTCCATCTTTTAATGTTGGAAACAACATTTTTCTTTCAACCTTCCACGGGCAAAAACAAATGTTATGTGTGTATCGTGACCTCAGTCTTTTTTGCCGCATACTACACATAATTTAAATTTTCGAGTGCATCTCTAAGAATTCTAAGAATTGGTGAGTGAAGTACTTTCACGTTTAATTAATTTTGCATTTACCTTTTTTATTTATTCTTAACCATTTAAAATGTACAATACAGTTCCACTAAACCGCTACTCAACATTTTTGGTCCTTCTAGCCGGATATAAATTGTTTCGTATACCATGCCGAGTTCCGATAAATATAAAAGAGTAAGACATTGCGTCAGAGTGGAATGGCTAGATCAAGAAACTCTTTTCCATAGCTGAGCGAGCATTGGAGAATGACATTCTCTATTCTCAATTTATTGAAAGACAAGCATATGGATATTATTTTAGAAAACTTTAATAAGCAACATGGTATTATCCAACTGATGGCATGCACTGAGGATGATGATTTAACCACGGAAGAACATATTCGTTCTGAATTTGATCATTATTTTTATGGTATGCGAGGCATTTATTTTGATGTATTTGAAAAGAAAGCAGCTGGTCAAAAATCTGAAATAAGTCCAAGTAAAGCAAATCCTAAAAAATTACCAGAATTAAAATTACAGTTCCACTAAACCGATACTCGACAACCTTATGAACTTCATCTCCTAATATACAGTATGTACCTACTTGTATGTGAGTTATGCTGAAATTACTTACCTAATATGTTTATCATTTATGTTATTACTTACTATACTATCTATTTTGTATATATCTATTTATTTTTATTCTATCTATTCATAGCTTATTTTTATTACATACATTTGTATCAATCACTCTATTTTGTATATCTCTGTGTGTATATGTATGTATATTTTTTTTGTCATTATCACTCGACTCATTCAGCCCTATTATTGGATTTTATCTGCTGGGCCCTGTAATTAAATAAATAAATTAATAAATAAATAAACAAACAAATAAATAAATAATGATGTCGAATATCTATGCGTTTCGTTCGCTTGTGATGTTGGGAATTAGCTACTATTTTTTGAGCACTTTGGCTGTCATTATAAACATTGTTCGTATTTTTCATACCATTTAGTGCACCAAGAAGGTCACCCAAAACACGCTTCCCTTGTTATATCACTTAAGACAAGGAATTCAGGTTCGGTAGTTGAACTAGCAATTCACAAACGAGGAAACTGTTTCCTCGTTTCTTTACAGATCCTGTGTAATATTTTCTCTCAGCAATATCGCCTCCTCAGTTGGAATCGACAAAAGCTTCTGTCTTCTCCAGTTTTTTTTTCAAAAACACGTCCATAATTACTAGTGCCATTACTAATTAACTGACAGGTACCAATGTTACTCATCTGAGAAATTCCTTTAGGTACCAGCTGTTCCGCAAGGATCGCTTCTGGGACCTCTCTTTTCACGATTTTTATTAACGATATTTTCTTGGTTGTAGATAATCGATTTTTGTTAGACGCTGATGAACTCAAAATTTTCTGCAATATAAAGTCGCTATCTGACTGTGAGACTGCAGAATGCTCTGGACTGTATTGATATATGGTGTAATATAAATAACTTGCCCCTAAATGATTCTAAATGTAGGGCAATAAAGTTCGCAAGGAAAATAAACCAAAACTTATTATCGTCTATGTGACAGGGACTCCGAAATGAATAAATTATAAATCGAAAATGAAATAATAAATTAATTTAACGCTGTCGCCTGTGCGTTCGCTGACAATGCACATTTGAATCAAACTTCTCATCGAGCTGCAGCGAAAACGCAATTTGCGGTTGAATTAAATCTATAGAAAACGAGACGATTATCCGCCTTCCTAGTTTACAGACAGACGACCGCAGGTCTAGCACTACTCCCGTTACCCGGCGAGAGCACACAAAGAAGATGCGATCTGATTAGCCAGGTTGCCAATATTACAGTTAAAGTTAAATGTATGCATTTTGAGCAATCGGTCCATAACGTAACCGCAACACATGCCAAGAGATCTATACTTACCTATTTCCTTGCTTATAGTGAAGTAAAATTCTAAAATTGTTTAGCGTATCTACACTGTTGGAATAATTCAAAATTTTAATGTAAATTTGGATGCATATATCTTCTGGTGATTATGGAATATCAATACAGTTTTCAAGAAGTTTTTGGAAATTTCATTGGTAATAAATGGCCTGAATATCATGTTTCTATCGGGTGTAAACTGAACCCTTACAAAAATCAAAATTTGATTCTTACCGAGAATTTAGGAATGCCAAAATCGAGATAAAATTTGTATACTCTATGGACTAATTCGAGAAAAAAAAAATTTGCCGTTTTTTGATATATCGCTTATTTTTGCATATACGGGGGTTTGATTGAAATTAGGAAATTTGTTGAAAATGCATTTCTTACTCTTTACAAGCAAAGTAAGTAATGGATTTTTTTTCTTATTTTCAAGTAAGGTAGAGGCATGCACTCTACTTGTCTCAGTACCTAAAATTGTCATTTTTTATACAGGGTGCATGGGAAAACAAGATTAAAAATATTGAATTATTAAGTAAGAGGTAAGAGAATTTAAAAAAAAGTATAACATTTGTATGTTAATACAAACAAATTAACAAAAAACAAAATCCTAAGACTCATGTTAATGCGAAGGTTGTGCTTGTTTTTGATTAACCAATTTCTCCCATCGTGGGTCTGTATTTGCTACACATAGAATTAAATCGTTTTCCAAATTTAAGCGATTTCTTTGCTTACTTTTTATTTGGGCCATTGGTGAAAATGTCAACTCGCATAAGTACGAGGTGGCAAATGGAATCAAACACGGGGGCGATGGGTCGGGGGGTTGCGAAATATTTTTTCATACTAAGGGGTCGCGTCATGAAAAAGGTAGAAAAACACTGCTCTAGAGTTTCAGGTAAATTGGGCCTTGAAACTACCAATTATTTTAACGTTCTCTATCAGATTTAGATCGGGTGATTTTGCAGGCTAATCCATCCTATGTACGTGGTTTTCTTCCAAAATCTGGTTAACAATTTGGGCCCGATGAGGTCATTGTCGTCGATTAACACAAATTCTTTCCCATAATCATTCGCATAGGGAATAACTATTGGAATCAAAACATTGTCCCTATAGCGTTGAGCTGTGACAGTGTCGCTGGTAATAAACAATTATGTTCTACCATTCCACTTCAGTCCAGCCCAAACAGCAATACCTCCTCCACCAAAAGCCTCCTGAGCTACTATATTTTTCCGGCATATCTAGAATTAGGCTCCCGTCACACTAAAATTCTGCCATCAGAATAAGTCAGGTTAAATCTGCTCTTATGGCTGAATAGACAATTTTTCCACTCTTCTCTCCAATGCAAGCCATTGTGAACATTGTGACTCTTTTTTAATTTGTGGCCATACTTTGGCTAACGCCGTATATCCTAGCAACAGTATGCTGCATAAAACCCTCATTTAACAGGTGAATACAATTTGTCAATTGTGACATTATATACTGAAAATTGTACAATATTTTTCAATCAAAACTATGGACTTGAACAGTACAAACACAATATTTAGATATTCTGCTGCTGCATTATCAAATTCTAAACAAAACATTGTTTTGTTTCCAGTGGTGACACCATTAGTTATTACCGCAGGCTTTTTAAATGTTTTATATAGGAATTTACCGTGTAATCTTACAATTATCGTTACAAGTATCGTATCGGAGGACACGACTTGAAAGATTGGATTAAAAAAATCGAATTTGAGTTATCTGTTTTCGAAACCCAGATCCACTCCACTAATATCAAAAAATAGCCAAATTTGTTTTTTCGAATTGGTCCATGGTATACAAACCCTACCCTGGTATAAATTTTTTTTCTCGATTTGGGTTTTCTTAAATTCTCTTGGTTTTCTAAAATTTCCTAAAAGTATGAAATTTTGATTTTTTGTAGGGGTTTACTTAACACTCTGTATATTCCGTTTTTGAACACGATAGAAACGTGTTATTCAGGCCATTTATTACCAATTAAATTTTCAAAAATGTCCTGAAAATCGAATTTTGAATTATTTCCACCTATTGGCCAGCAGTGTATTTACATGCAAATGAAAAATAATACTAGTGTGGGTTCTATACTTGGATTTTTGAGTAAAAGTAAGTACCTTCTAGAGTGAATAGACGGTGTCAACATTACGTAGATTTTTTAACAGATCCGTCTCAGAAAGTCATGCTGACCCCCCTTCACTCCCTCAAATTTGATAAGTGGATTGTTTTAGTTTTTATTGTATTTCTCAAAAACGGTACGAGAAACGTCGTTGAGGGGGAACAGCCTGACTTTTTAAGATGGGCCTGTTAAAAAATCTACTAATGTTGACACCCTCTATCTACCCTAGAAAGCATTTGCTTTTACTCAAAAACAGAAGTATCAAGCTATTTTTGGACGACAAATCACTATAATACACCTAGTACCTACAGTATATTCACAACCAAGAGTCACCAGTTGGTGGGCCTCCTGTATCTGTTATGCTGGCGATTCTTAGTTGTGACATTTTAGTTATTGTTTATGTTTAGCACACTACTAGTAACTACTTATTTTAATAAATAGTTCAATAATTCAATATTTTAATACAAAGTTCAATCTAGTGACGCACTTTATAAGCTGACATGTAATTAACATGCTGTAAAATAAAGAGTTCAGTAGACATAATAATAGATATAGATAGATAGATAGATAGATAGATAGATAGATACTAATAATCAGTTTCTTCTCGGGGTAACTGCAAAGGTGAAGCCACAACCTTCGTGCAGTTTGGTACTATAACAAAATTATTTTAAGTCCCTAAAACCATGTTTTGAACACCACGTTTACCACGAATTATTGTTTTTATTGCCCAATACACTATGTATGTATGTATGTATGTATGTATGTATGTATGTATGTATGTATGTATGTATGTATGTATGTATGTATGTATGTATGTATGTATGTATGTATGTATGTATGTATGTATGTATGTATGTATGTATGTATGTATGTATGTATGTATGTATGTATGTATGTATGTATGTATGTATGTATGTATGTATGTATGTATGTATGTATGTATGTATGTATGTATGTATGTATGTATGTATGTATGTATGTATGTATGTATGTATGTATGTATGTATGTATGTATGTATGTATGTATGTATGTATGTATGTATGTATGTATGTATGTATGTATGTATGTATGTATGTATGTATGTATGTATGTATGTATGTATGTATGTATGTATGTATGTATGTATGTATGTATGTATGTATGTATGTATGTATGTATGTATGTATGTATGTATGTATGTATGTATGTATGTATGTATGTATGTATGTATGTATGTATGTATGTATGTATGTATGTATGTATGTATGTATGTATGTATGTATGTATGTATGTATGTATGTATGTATGTATGTATGTATGTATGTATGTATGTATGTATGTATGTATGTATGTATGTATGTATGTATGTATGTATGTATGTATGTATGTATGTATGTATGTATGTATGTATGTATGTATGTATGTATGTATGTATGTATGTATGTATGTATGTATGTATGTATGTATGGATGCATGCATGCATGCATGCATGCATGCATGCATGCATGCATGCATGCATGCATGCATGCATGTATGTATGTATGTATGTATGTATGTATGTATGTATGTATGTATGTATGTATGTATGTATGTATGTATGTACGTAGGTACGTACGTCTTAGCGTTTTAAAGTGGTTTCCTCCGTATCTCCTCCGTAGGCCCATTTCACTATAATTCTACCGATTTTTACTCATCAAGAGGTTCATGAATGAGTTTCTCAACTTGAAAATAATTGACGCAATCTCCTTGCCCATGGCAGTTTATATGGCATGATTATAACTTATATATAACTTTTGTTCGTTTGAAGTTATTGAAAGTACGTACGACGTGCTGCCAAGGGATTTTTAAAGGGAAGTGAATTGTAAATTGCACACGTTCGTGTAATTATTGTAAACTGCGTCCTCCAGACTGAGGGTTATCTGGTGTGAAATTTGTGACTTCCTCAAGTTAAATAACAATACCGTTCTCAACTAAATAATGATATTGACGATACACTATTTACTCTGAATGCCGAGACCAGACTGAGTGTCAAAATAGTCAAAAGTACTATAGTGTTTTCGTTTGATATACAAACTAGAGCAAAAAGTTGTGCTGCATTTTACAAAGAAAACATTTTACAGAAACGGTAAATCACATCACTATGCAATACAAAAGGATATTTAGTGTAAAATTGTTTACCGCCACAATTTCTTGTGAATAGAACTAGGGTCTCCAGTCCGCCGCTTACCCTATCGGTCGCTATCCCTCTTCAACTCATATAAATCCCATTTCCCGTCTCGCTCACTTAGAAGACACCTGCATGAACAAGCCGGCGATTTAGAGGCTTTACTACTCAGTGGCGTATCATCATGCGCAACCAAGGTGAAGTGGCTTCAAAACATGTCTTATTATGTCATATTCATATATGTGCAAAATTTTAAGATATAAAATGATTCAGTTTTGAAGGGAGATTTTTTCGGGGCCTTGCTTTTTTTACTCCTTGATGTGCCTAGTTCTTCCATTGCACTACTCTGTATAAAACCACTATAACCTATAAACACTATACACTATATTCTATAAATACTATAATAACACTATAAAATATTAACTATAACCAATGATATTACAAACACTAGATACAATTATTATAAAAACACTCGAGCACGCCTTTTACACTTCACCTACACGTTCGATGTCGCATTGTAAACACCTACCTAATACGGTCAAGGGAACAATAACTCATCGAACACCTACAACTGCCACTGAGACAATGACAAATATCCGTTAATACAACGCGCGAAATTATACCTATATGCGTGCGCCACCACCCTATAGATGTCTTTCAGGCGATACCAATAGATGAAACGTTCGCTCGGAAAAAAATAAAATTAAAAACACTTGCAGTTCGCATCCATTTGCAATTTGTTTTTGATATATTATAAATTAAATTGAGTTAACATTATTGTTTTTTATTTGATTTCCTACATTATCATAATTACGCGCGCCACTGGGCACCGCATTCTATTAGTTTGCATATCAAACGAAAGCACTATAACAAATTTGTTGACCAAATGCCCTAAAAAATATATTATTTATTATAACGCTGAAAAATAAAACAATAATTTATGAAAAATCACTAATCAAATTCGTACGTGCGGATAAAAAGACGACTGTTACAAATATCTAGATATATTATACATTTATAATATACATATATATGTTAACCTAAAATAAAAATATTTCACTGCTGCACCTCTCCGTCTAAGCCACAGAAGTAAATGTCAGTTATACTCCAGTTTTATTGCATATCTAAAAGGTCATGTTTAAACACGTTCGTTCGATTTAAAACTAGTTTTTGCTCACAAAAAATCTATGGATAGGTAGTTTGCAATGTCGAAATGGGAATGGCTCGCGTAAGAAGGTAACATAACATATCGCTAAAATATCTGTGCTTGTCTTTTTAATAACCATCGGCTTTGATTAACGTATCATATCATCAAAGCATTCGGTCGGTATGTATTTACAACACCTTTCATCCACGAGAAATTATCCTCAACCTTGTTTCCAAACCTTGCACAATTATTGTGGTAGCTATGAGGTATTGAAAAATCAGATCTGCTATGTTCTAGGCGATATATGTCGAAAAAATACAGTAAAGTGGAGAAATACATTTTTTGTGCTCTATCCCTTCAGGAGAGCTTCGCCTCAAGGTTTGGATTATGCGCAGACTTGCACATGTGCATTTTTTGTTAAGCAAACAAAATGTTTGCAACATTCACTTTCGCTCGCTTGAACTCGAATGATCTAGGAAGAAAATATGCATCGTATGAAAATTTTACAACAGACAAAAGTTGTTGAAAAGGATGTTACTCCGATCGTAATCGTAGCTAATCGTAAAATCCATTTTTTACCATGAAAACAGGTTTTTAAACCATTAAGTTATTTGTGCAAATGATAATGCAATCGTTATGAAACTGTTTACTTTGTTTATTATTGTATTTTATTTTATATAATTTTTTTCAGGCTTTTGTAATAAAAATATTTTTTGTTGTAATATGATGGAGAAATATCTAATCTGCTTATAGGATACTTACTCTATTTTCTTCCCTATTGAATCCTTTTCTTTTTTATGGGCGCCAGTTCTATGAACATTAATTTTTAGTTTAATAATTGAATGATCACTTTATTCATGCGCACTCTTAGAGGGAACCAATTAGGTCTATTATATAAATTTCTTTAAAATATTATTTGTAAAATAATGTAAAATAATTGAATTTTATTGTATGCAATATTTTATTAATTTTTTAAAATTTTAGTGTAGGTCAAATTGTATTAGTTTTTAAATTATTTCAAAACAAGTCAAAAGAAGTTGTTTGCATATGACTCTGTTTATTATTAAGTATGGTTAATAAAAATAAACAAAATCTTAGAACCTTATTCCTACCCTGCGACAAAAAACCTACGTAACTTAAATCTAATACATGGGAACAAGTCCTCTGACACAATATAATAATATGTTAATACTGGTAAATTTTGAATTGATTATTACCTTGTAAAATATGTTAATCCTCTTATCAACATGCAGAAAACTTACCACTTTTTGGTTTCACTGGTACATGAACTAACAAATGCTGCTGGGTTCTGGTGGTGGTGGTTTTCCACCACCATTTCATTTTCCAATAAATTTTTAAAATTGATTTTTAAACGACGGACTTCTGAAGTAACGAACATCCAAAAAAAAAACACAGGCGAATTGAGAACCAACTCCTCTTTTAAGTCTATTGATAGTACAAAAAGAGGGGTTTTCGCCATTATCTCTCGATAATTTATTTGTCGGTTTAACGCATAAATTAAAGTACCTACTTACCTACAACTTTTCCGTAAAACGCAATGGGAAAATTATACAGGCGAAAAACTGATTTTAATTTTTCTGAACTGATTTTTGGAATCGGTACATACAACAGTTCTTTTAATTTTTTTGGGCTGTGGTTATTCACTTAATCATAGATTATTATCCTTAAATTTAGGATGGAGATAGGATGGAGAAACTTTTAGAAACTTCATCCTGACGACTCTGTCAATAAATATTCACTATTTTTCTGTCTGAATATTTTTAGACCCCACAATTGCTATAATAACATTGTAAAATTTATATATCATCCCAGATAGTAGTTACATATTTTCCAAATCACCTTTGCATTAACATATGGGGGGTATAAATTAATTAAATTATCACAGTTTCAGAAAATGAAAACCGACACTTATTTAAAAGATATATGTACAAAGGTCCATTGTATGTGCAGCGTTGGGTACTCAGTCGCTTTGAGACGGTGTTTTGACCCTAAGAACCCCACCCAAGATCTCTGCATTCCTATAAGCACCTAGAAATACCTTCCACAACTACATGACTACCGAGCAATGTATATGCACTTTTTGGATAATTGTCAATCGGTCTAACTTAGTCGTACATTTTTATCATACCAATTAGTCCCAAGAAACGGAAACAGGATTCCATCAAAAACATCTAAATATAACAGATCAAGTACATCCATAAATAAATGAAAATTAAATGGTAATTACAAGTTAACGATAAAAATTATACACCTGATGATTGAATATTCTAAAATGGCGAATTTTAATGTCCTTGTCCATGGCTTATTAAGCTTCCCTCGCAGTAATGAGAGGTTTGAAAAAGAAAAACTATGAATTAAGGATATAGTTGTGAGTATGGATGGATATCCATATTAGTTTCCACATAGTTGGAAAATTAATTAGGAAGCGCAAATTTAAGGACACACTTATTTCTACGAACTTTCAAAAAGACATAGAGAATCCAAAATATGTATCCATCCCATACGAAACCCGGTTTACTCGTGGTGAGAGTAAGGTGTTTGGAGACGTGGGTATAACAGTCATTCATTCATCGGGTGGGTAATAAATGACAAAAAACTTTTAGGCAATCCAAATTAGTTGTCATGATTGTAATCAAAAATATGTTAGGCAAACGATTATTATAATACAAGATTTAAAGAACATATGGCTCATCTAAAATATGGAAGAACCGACAGGTCTCTAGTGTTGCCTAACATGCTTTTGAGAACAATTATAAAATAGATATTGGTAACTTAAGATTCGTTAGAAACGTACCCAATAGTAGGCAGAATGTATTTGAGTGCATAGGAAATTAAAAAAATGAAAAAATAGTATAAATAGTGACAAAGAACCTATCCCGTATTACCCGTTAGGTACTTGACAGCAGGCATACAATTTTCGTCGCGTTTCACTAAACCATGAAAATAATTTAGGTATAAATTATGTGACAAACCGTTCCTGTGGTAGTGCAATCATTCCAATAAGAGTTCCAAATGTCTGCTACTTTTGACACTGTTATTTTACCGGTCTCGCCTGTGCTGCTCTGCAGCTTTGTAGATGTTTGTGCTCTCCAATCTCCAGATGCTCCAGATTCCTGCCCAGTTTAGGTTCAGACTTTAGGATAAAACAAAATTACAAGTTAAGGATAAAAACGATAAAAGGGATTAAAAGTTCAAAACTATGTATTTGGACTGTAAAATATAAAATATATAAATAAATATATATTTTATAATATCTACCGAAAAGTAACGAAAATTGCAATAAATCAAATTTAAAAAGCAGACAAATAGAACTTCTACGCAAATGCCAACGGGATACGTTTCGGTCGCGGTAATCGGTCTCAATCTGATTTATTTTATTATTTTACCTCTACTATCCGTCTGGTTCCCAGCGCTAGCCCAGTCACAGGTAACACGTATCTAACAGTTTGTTCTGTGAGGTTCTGACTTTTGACACAGCGCTACTTGCACACGTCACAGTAACAAGGTAACTCTTATTTTTAATAATCTGCTACAGGACCAATAGCAGTGACAACGTAGAAGATTTGCTATTTCACAACACCTCACTAAAAATTAGTTTCAATCGTCTCCGGATGATGCCAACTTGGTTGGCGAAACGCGCGTCGGGAGAAGTGTTTTGGTGTTCGTGGAAACTTAAGTCACATCAAAGGAAGTATCTCGAACCCAGTCGAATAAAAGAAGATAAAACCTATCGGAGCAGCAAACGAACATATGGTATGGTGTTCGTGAATATGTCTTCAATATATCTAGTGTTTTAGGCATGATTAAAGTTTATCAAAATATCTCGAACCCAGCGCCACCCGCCAGGGAAAAAAGATAAATTTATCGGACAAGTTGTTCCATTTAAAGGAAGTTAATAATTGTCGATTGATCTGGGTCCTTTTTCCCAATAATTTCTGACATTTAAGAATTGGCAGCAATGGCAAGTAAAACTTGAAGGAAATCTAAGTTCAGTGAATTATAAATCGTTTTCAAGTTATAAACTATTAAAATGTGATCCTTGTTTTATTATTTTTTGTAAAAATTGCGCATACATAATGTCCACCACATGAGAGTTGAACAATGAATTATGAGGGAGAAGGGTGATAATATATGCAACAGAAGCTTCTGTCGAGCTCAGAGCATAACCGATTGCGTGGATTTATGGCGATGCATTGGCTTCTATCTCGGCTGAGATACTTTAAATGTATTTCTTTCGTTATAATGTTAATATTTAGCTTCTTTGTGTAATAACTGTACAAAAATAAGATAGGATAGGTCTTTGTAATTAATTAATTTGTTAATAGAGAACGTGGCGACATGGGGATTTTTATCCCTCATTCTTTCCGGTGTTCAACTTTCGTGGACTTTATTTTGAGGAATAATTAAGTAATCCCCTTTTACGATATCCCGACTTGGATAAAGTTGGACGAATTTACATTGTCCTTCGGTATGCATATTACGGCATTTATGAGATTTTAGTCTTGCGTTTCACATTTTACATATCTGCATACGTTGACGTAAAACATGAATTATTAATATTTATAAAAGGTGTAGTTCAGACCGGCTTGTCGGTAATTTAAGTTTATAACAACTGAGGAATACTTTCAGTGTCAATTATTGTAGGTATGTGTGTATTAGTATGTTTACAACATTCATGACCATCTAGTGAGATGTTACTTACATGGTAGCTATATATCGGGTCCGCCAATAAGCGCGCTCGATCTTTAAAATGAAATAAAGCAAGTTGTGTGAGAGGTATAAATGAAATTTATTTTTTGTTTGAAAGAGTATTCGAAGGCATTATGTATGGAAAATAATATCGGTCAAATGTCCACCTCGGCTTCGCTGGGTGGCGCGCATACGAGAAGTCCAATTTTCAATGACTCTGGCGCACAAATCGGGCTGTATTTCATCGATGGCGTGGCGTATGTTGACTTTGATGGCATCAGTGTTTTGTGGTTGGTTTGCGTAGACCTGTGATTTAAGAAAACCCCACAAGAAATAGTCTAGTGGGGTTAAATCGCACGATCTCGGTGGCCAGTTGATGTCGCCTCCGCGCGAGATAACCATTCCTCCGAAGCGCTCGTGCAGAAGATCCATTGTGGCGCGCGCTGTGTGGCTCGTAGCGCCGTCCTGCTGAAACCACATATCCTCGACATCCATATTGTCGATTTCATGCCAGAAAAAGTTCGTTATCATGGATCTGTATCGTTCGCCATTTACCGTGATGGACACACCATCGTCGTTCTCGAAGAAATACGGCCCGATGATGCCTCCGGCCCAAAATCCACACCAAACAGTTACCTTTGCTGGGTGCATTGCGACCTGTTGGACCTCCTGTGGATTGTTCTCGGCCCAATAACGGCAATTCTGCTTGTTGACATTCCCATTTAACCAAAAATGTGCCTCATCGCTGAAGATGATTTTGCGACCAAAATCGGGGTCGACTTCCAACTGCTCTAAAGCCCAATCAGCGAGGATACGGCGCTGTCTATGGTCGTTTATTTTGAGCTCTTGTGTCAGCTGGATCTTGTACGGATGCATGCCCAAATCCAGATGCAAGATTCGGCGAAGTGATGTTTCCGAAAGGCGGAGTTCCTGTGCGCGACGTGAAATTGACTGTCGCGGATTTTCACGCACACTATCGCGCACAGCGGCGACATTCTGGGCAGATCGGACGTTTCGACGACGCGTCGGTGTTGGCTGATTGTTCACCGAACCGGTTGCCTCGAATTTGTTAATCAAACGACGGATAGTCGACTCAGCAGGACGATCAATTGCACCGTAAAATTGGCGGAGCGCGCGGAACGTTGCTCGAACCGATGAATGATTTTCGTAATAAGTTTTAACGATTTGCACATGTTGCTCGCGGCTGAATTGGTTCATGGTGATTTGTGAAGATACACTGAATAATAACAACTACGTTTGCCAACTCTACCACAAACAACATGGCCGCCATGAGCTGTCAAAGATCGAGCGTCCCTATTGGCGGACCCTTTAAATCCTTGGTGCATATACAGGGACTTCAAACCCGCTGGACTGTTGTATCTGGAGAACGAAACGTTTTCTTTTTGAAAATTTGGTACCATACAGGTGGCATAGTTCTATATTTCAAATTTGTTTTAACGTCCTGTCACTTCCGGTATAACGACGTTAATAGCTTGATATTTTAAACGGAACACTATATTTTTACATTTTTGGGTTCTACTTTAGAATCTGAGTAACTTTCAGTAAGCATGTCATTTACGTATCTCTTTCCGTTATTGAGATATTAATTATTTTGTCATTTTATTTTGCCAAAACTCGATTAACCTAAAATTAAATATCATAATTGTCTATTGATAGGAAAAGATTAAACATTATTAAACAACTTAACATTATTTAAACAAAGAGTGGTAATGTTGTTTTCATGAATTAGATCCACTATATCATTCGCAATGGGTGTGAATTTATCCACATCCAGATATAATTGATAACGCCGTGGTCTCAATTCATATAGGTTCGGCTTTTGATTAAAAATATATGTTTTAGGAATGGAATAAGTAGGTACATGAAAAATAAAGGAAATAAACACAATACACTTATAGAATCTTTCCTGAAGGGATGAAATTAAAGTTAAGAAAATACATAAATTATTTAAGCCGCGAATTTTATTTAGCCACATGAGCGATTTTTCAAGGTCGCGTCACGACACATTTTATAACATTTTCGTCTCGCAAGTGAGATAAAGCATATGACAGATATGAGGGAGAGAGAAACATATATCGAATGCAGCTTTGACTTGGGCAACGATCCCCTACAAGTGTTCTAAAGCGGAAAGCAATTTTGATATAATTAGAAACAGAGATCGCGAATGCAGCTTTGACTGGGGCAACGATCCCCCACAAGTGTTCTAAAGCGGAACTCAATTTTGATATAATTCGATTATATATTCGATCGTGACAGAATCGGAATTAACCAGAATACAATATTACTTATGCATATCCTGCTGGATATATTTGGTTTGGGTTTTCAAATCTGATCCAAATGTATGATGATCTTTTTGCGGAGGATGCGTCCTTGCCTCTCTATATCTCTCTCACGCGGATTTTTTTATTGGACGTTTGGTATTTTTACAGAAGGATAGTTATTTAAAGCTATTTAAGTTTATTGAAATACAGTACATGAAATTCTATTATATGTATGGTCATGAATATGGGGATGAAATAGGTCAAAACCTTAAAACAAAATCTAGTAATTCCAAATGAAGATGTAGAGTTTTTATTTCACCACATTCGATAGAGAATCAAATTTTACCATTGCTTTTACTTGTCAGACGGTCTAGGGGGATGAACTGGGGTTAAAATTGTTAAAAAAATATAGCCAAAATAAAAATATAAGTCCAAATGAAGATGTAGTTTTTATTTCACCACAGATCGATGGAGAATCAAAGAATAGATGGTACAGTACCATTGGTTTTATTTGTCAGGTCGTCTAGGGGGATGAAATGGGGTTAAAATTATCTACAAAATAATAGCAAGGCAAAATAAAGATGTAGAGTTTATATTTTAATACAGATCGACAGAGAATCATAGAATACATGGTTCAGTAAGTACCATTGGTTTTATTTATCAGGTCATATTCGGGGATTAAATAGGGTTAAAATTGTTTTCAAAATATAGGTAAAATTTGGGACACGTCGATTTTTATTTTAGGGGGAAAATTTTTGACAGTCACGGGGTCTTGATATGTTCATCCTCCTAACCCCTACCCCAATTTAAAATCTTAAATGGAACCACCTCACGTGTTACACATCATTTGAAAGCCCTTTGCATGGCGAATAAACCA
Organism: Tetropium fuscum; assembly: GCA_964058915.1. Taxonomy (NCBI): domain Eukaryota; kingdom Metazoa; phylum Arthropoda; class Insecta; order Coleoptera; family Cerambycidae; genus Tetropium; species Tetropium fuscum. The sequence continues at coordinate 158,949 of CAXKVY010001150.1, forward strand.
GTGGAAATCGCTTGAGATTTTACAAAATTCATCAAATTGCACAATAAAATTTACCACCCCCTGTAATTTAAAAATTGCATAATATTTGAGAATTCGCCGGGACAAGTCGATTTTTATTTTGGGGGGGAAATTTTTGACAGTCAAGGGGTCTTGATATGTTCATCCCCCTAATCCCTAAATCTAATAATCACTAAATCACATATTTCCATAAAAATAAATGCTAAAAATAATTCCATAATAATTTTATAGCCCTACGTAAAAATACCTAAACTAAAAATAATTTCATAATAATTTTATTGTCCTGCGTAAAACCCCCTAAACCCGGTTATAAATCCTATACAGATTAAATTCGTCACTGCAAACTGATAATGACAGAGCTTGGCCGATAGTTTGAAACGCTAAAAGGACATTACAAAAGCCATGGGACTATATTTATTGATGATTAAACGACTTTTATTATTCTCCTTCATTTCCAAATATACTCCAATCAGTTAATTTTTGTGTGTCTATACCACAATGTGTATACAAGGTGGTCGTCTCTGTACCTATTATCATTTTACTCATATGAGTAAACTAATCTACTTTATCATGAGTTAATCTAACAAGATTTAGCCATAGGTGATAACGAAGGTAATCCCTATCATTATTATAACCTATGGCTAAATCTTGTTAGATTAACTGCTATGTATCCCGCTGCTATAATTATCACATTTTTTTTGTTGCAGCCCGAGCTCATTAGCGGATTACAGGAGTGGCCCTCCGTATGAACCCTGAGGCACCTAAGTAAGTATCCCAATATGCCACTTCGCCTGTGGCGGAACTGAACATGTCTAATTACATTTTTAATGCGGGCATCGATATCCAACGTTTTGCAGCGCGGGAATGTCAACTGGGTCGACATTACTCTGATATTTTTCATTACTTGTGAGGCATGTGCAAACCGCCGCGGCGGTTAACCAGTTTCTTGACCTTATAATATAGTCCATGGAGGCGTAAATTGTCATTTTTATCTGCACTTTGTGTTTAAGAGCTCTAACCAATTTTAGATGATTCCTCACCTTTAGAAATAACGAAATTCGTAAGGGTAGTCCTGTACGGGGTTCTTCTAGGGGATAAAATGGGAAAAACGCTTCATTTTTTTTGCATAATATTAATTTACACAATTACACGTTCGTCTACACCGAAGCTCGCAATGTAAGACATCGAAATATATATTTTTTTAAATAATGTGATTATCCGGAATGCACGGGATTAAATGGGCCACCATAACGCTTTTCTAAGGCTAGTGACATAGACATTAATGTTTCGATATGTTTCTGCTTTACACCGCGATAGCTACTTTATTCGCAGTCTGATACAAAAATACCCATGGATAACGGTTTAGAGCGTAATTTCAGCTTGTTTTGTTATCTAAATTAGATAATTCTATAATTTTTTTAATGATTTTGTAAGAGCGCATGCATCGGGTTGGTTAAGGTCGACTATCGCTTGCGTTCTCTCAGATGCAGAGTTAATTATGGTCGAATGTCGCCTATTTCCCTCTTATGTTAAATCCATATAAATTATTGAAACTAGAAATATTACTTTATGCGAAAATATAACAGGTACTACAAAATAGTTTTTATATTGTTATAATATATAAACTACACTGTAAAAAACACTTGTGTAAAATTACACAGAAAATCATTGGCAACTTCGTATGAAGTTCATGATTTTCAGTGTAAAATTACATACTCTGGTAACCATAATGTATGGTTACCAGAAGCCTGTATTATTACATTTCCTGTCCAAAAAAAAAACATAATAAAATAATACATAGTGTTTATGAAAATCTACATTTTACTTTTTTTACAAATTTTGTCAGAAATGTTAATTCATATATTGTGGATGTAATTTTACAGATTATTTATGTGAAATACTAATCTCACATTGTATATTCAAATACGTGCTTTGTGTATTATCGTTTATAAATATTATGTGAATTTACATTCAATAGCAGTATTTGTGCAAGGGAGAATAGTACTGAAAAAATACACATTTCACTTATGTATATTTTCATATCACAGATGTTAATTTATATATTGTGGATGTAATTTTGCAGATTATTTAGGTAAAATAAAAATCTGATCACTTTGTTCTTTTTGCATTATCATTTGTATTATGTGAATTTACATTGAATATCAGTATGTGTACTGGGAAGAAATCTACATTTATTGTCTGTAATTAACGCAAGATTTGAATTTGCCGCCATTTGTGCAGTAAAGTGTTGGCAACCCTAAACAAAAAACAGTTCCATAAGCTGACAGTTTAGGGTTAGTAAAAATGGAGCGTTATACCATAGAACAACGTGTCTTCATTATTGAACAATATTTCAAAAATAATGAAAGCTTGACGGCCGTAGTTCGAAAATTTCATACAAAATATGGTCGGAAGTGTTTTAACTTCGTCAACTGTGAAGAGATTAATTGAAAAATTCAGGGAGACTGGATCCGTTGGAGACGCCAAACACACTGGTCGTCCAAGAACAAGCCGTTCAAATGTCAATATCGAAGCAGTGCGTGAGATTGTCGGTGACAATCAAGGAACCTCAATTCGGTGTCATGGACAAAAATTGCAACTTTCAAGAAGCTCTCTACAGCGTATACTCACTAAAGATCTGTGTCTCCATGCTTACAAAATTCAATTAACGCAACAACTGAAGCCTAATGACCATGCACAGCGAAGAGAGTTCGTTGAATGGATTATTGAACATCAACAAATGGATGCTGATTTTTTCGAGCAACATCATCCTAAGCAATGAAGCACATTTTCACCTTGATGGCTTTGTTCACATTTATACGTGGTTCCTAATGTGCAAATTATTTTTCGTGCGAAAACTATCAGGTGTGGAAACTTTTCTTCGGAAAGGTATGTTCCGAAACATTCGCTTGGTTCCACATCATCAAATTTAGACCTCAAATATGAGTCTTCTTGAAGCTGGAATAACTCCATTCGTAGGTGAAACGGAGCATCTTCCACATTACACTTACATGGATTTGCAAAAATATTGATAGTGCTACCCATATTCTTAAAATCGAAAAATCGATCAGTTTGATCGAGATGTTTTGAAAATCTTTAAGATTACTAAACAGCTGATTTACCAATTGCCCTTGTTTTTGAGGCTTCAAGTTGTGTCCTGTGATGTCTACCAGAAATGCCAAGTCACAAAGCCAAGTGGGATCACAAATTTGTGGCAATGTTTTCTCTTTCATTTCCATAAAATCTGCTATTTCTTTTCTAAGGTCTTATAAAAGGTTTTATACTTTTTTAGCATTTTACATTTGCTTAGCCACCTTACTTCGCAATAATATGTCACATCATCGTGTTCTGTAGAGTTCATCCAAAAATGCTTTAAACTGGCGGTAGTTAAGACAGCGGGATCTAATGAAATTGATATTTACTACCACATCCATAACATTCTTCAGTTGAATGGACTTTTGTTGGTGAATACTAGCACATCTTTGTTGGTGAATAATGCAATGCAGAATTATTAAATCACATTCATTGCGGTTGCTCTTTCTTTCAGAATTCCCATAAAACCTTTTCGTGAATCGACAATCGAAGGCGCACCATCTGTGCACACTCCAACAAATTTACACTATTGCAAACTATATTGCTCAAAAGTACTTTGCACCTCTGTAAAAATACCTTTAGCAGTAGTGGTCCCTTGTAGCGGCCGTAAAACTATTCCCACAATGTATAAACCTATACAAGCACAATAATCAGTACCCACTATCATCCAAAGCAATCGAAAATGCTTGAAAGATCAGCTAGATCAGCTAATCTATCGGCCAATGTTTTTTTGATATCACTAAAGTCATCATATCTATACGTCGAAAAACAGTACGTCGCGATAAGCTCACTTTCTCAAACTCCTTCTTCTTTTCTGGGCACAATAGTTCTGCAACATCTACTAGGCACTCTTTAACAAACTGTCCCTCAGAAAACGACTTCGATGTTTTCGCTATTTTGGAACCAATTATAAAACTAGCTTTAACAACACTGTCTAGATTTGATTTTTGTGAATGGAACATTTGTTGCTGTTTCCCTAAATCGTTAATGAGTTTTTTTAATTTTATCTTTTCTTAACTGACTCGTGAATAAATTATATTGAGCAAAATACTTGCTGGTGTAATGCTGCTTCATATTGAATTCTTTTAAAACAGAAATTGTTTAATTACACAACAAACACATAGGTTTACCACTGTGCAAGATAGAAAAGTATTCATCAGTCCATTTGTCTTGGAATTGACGATAATGTCGATCTGTGGCGTTCCACTGCGTACGCTTAATTGTATTATTTATCGATTTGAATTGATATCGTTACTTGAATTTTCTGAATCTCTCGCAGGCCGGATTCAAGCTGGTGGAGGGCCGGATCCGGGCCCGGGGGCCAGGGGTTGCCCATATATGTATTAAAGCTTCAGAAATAAAGCAGTTCTTTAACGTACCACTTCGTGCGTATACCTCTCTTATTTCCTACCGTGATGCATAGTTTCCAGGATATAAGCGAAAAGCAGAAAAATGATGTTATCGGTAAATAAAATGCGGTCTGCTTCTATTGAAGATTAAGGGAGTCTAATATACGACTGTTGTTAAATCGTCTTTTTATTGTTGTTATTTTTCTTAAAGACAGAATTTTACAAGGATACTCTACGTACGCTCCTACACCCCGATCACCTCATAGGAGTGGGGACTTTTATTATGTTTCTAACTAGTTCAAACAAAGTCCCAACGTCAAAAATTGTATTCCTTCCATTTCCATCTTTACCCCCCTTTTGAGCATTCATTGACTGGGCTATTCGAGGATGAATGATGACTTCCAAAGTCTTTGAGAACTTTGGATGCTTGATTAAATCTAGGACCGTTTTTCCCACGTTTTGGTAGCTGTTTATTTGCTTATAACTAACTCACAGGCGAAATGCTTTTTAAGACGAGCCTGAAAAAATGCTTGATAATCAAGAAACACTTACATCGAAGCGTTCCTCAACATTAAATGATTCCATGCTCGTACCGTTGAGCTCGTACTCTCATAGCGCTTCAAGATGATTATGTATAAAAAACCGCTACATTAGCAAACATACAGGCACTTACGAAACTGTAAACTAAATAAGACATCAGCTTGATTTTGTAAAGAATTATATAATAACAGTAATTAATCTGGCAATTTAGGCAACGCTCTCAAAAAGCGTATCTAAAAAGCACAACAAAACGGTAACATCTTGTTAAGGGTATAAGGGCAGTATATTGTGCTGAAAACGTATTTTGTTGAAATATTTACTATACCCACCAACAGAAATAGTAACCAAGAGCGTGTTCAGCCGTCAGCGTGTGTATTTGGGATTCAACGTATCAACTCTGGCTTAACAAAATGTAATAGGAATAGATACTACCAACTCCATTTTAAACAGACAGCTAACAACTACGACACCGCACAGGAAACAAGATTCGTTGTAGTAACAAATGTAGTGGCAAATTCCTCACTTAATGGTAATGTTCAGTTCTGCGTTGGTTCTTAGCTGTGCTAGAGCAATGTATAGTATATGCATAGTGGATTCAAAACAGAAACAGTGTCAACGATGCCAACGTACAGTTGGTAACATCGTCCGAAAATTTGTGAGGTTCCATAGTTTCCCCGCTCGATGACTGACACTTGACCTGTACTGATAAGCATAACCTCAAAATACAAATGAAATATATTCGCAACACTTCGCACAGTCTGACAGACTTGGCAACAATGTTCGCTGGTCACGTGATTTATAGTTGATGACATGTATCGGTTTTTGTTTCGGATCCACTGTAGGTGTTATCGTCAGCCATTTTGGCTCCAATTAGTTCGAAGTTAACAACGCGCTGTATACGTAATAAATACCGGCATTCGTGTCCGAAATATTAAGTTTTGAGCGCGTTTTAGGATATTTTATTGAGTGAGGTGGGTCGCGAAATTTAAAATATTATTCGGGAATCGTATTTTGCATCGATTTTTCTACACCCTCGCGCTCTGCGAAAATCTGAGAAAATGGTGTGAGGTCGTCGCGAATGACATTTGTGCATTGAATCATTGCATCGTGAATAATTGTCACAATCCCTCTCTTGCACACTACTGCTTAGTCTGCTTGACTGTTTTGATAGTTTTGGTCATTTATTAATTCCTCTACCTACGGTGTACTGATGAGAGCCAAACAGCTCGAAACTAGTCTACACCTGGTGGAGGTATTGGTGAATGATCACAGACAGCTATCTTATCGGATTTGCAGGTGTAATTCAATACAGGTAGGAATATTAGTTCTCTGTGTAGTTATTTGTGAGGTTCCATAGTTTCCCCGCTCGATGACTGACACTTGACCTGTACTGATAAGCATAACCTCAAAATACAAATGAAATATATTCGCAACACTTCGCACAGTCTGACAGACTTGGCAACAATGTTCGCTGGTCACGTGATTTATAGTTGATGACATGTATCGGTTTTTGTTTCGGATCCACTGTAGGTGTTATCGTCAGCCACTTTGGCTCCAATTAGTTCGAAGTTAACAACGCGCTGTATACGTAATAAATACCGGCATTCGTGTCCGAAATATTAAGTTTTGAGCGCGTTTTAGGATATTTTATTGAGTGAGGTGGGTCGCGAAATTTAAAATATTATTCGGGAATCGTATTTTGCATCGATTTTTCTACACCCTCGCGCTCTGCGAAAATCTGAGAAAATGGTGTGAGGTCGTCGCGAATGACATTTGTGCATTGAATCATTGCATCGTGAATAATTGTCACAATCCCTCTCTTGCACACTACTGCTTAGTCTGCTTGACTGTTTTGATAGTTTTGGTCATTTATTAATTCCTCTACCTACGGTGTACTGATGAGAGCCAAACAGCTCGAAACTAGTCTACACCTGGTGGAGGTATTGGTGAATGATCACAGACAGCTATCTTATCGGATTTGCAGGTGTAATTCAATACAGGTAGGAATATTAGTTCTCTGTGTAGTTGTTACCTGTAAATCCATTCAGTAAGACCTCTCAAGTCACATATCTCGGCAACCAAATAGTCTCAGAAAAATTAAGACAAAAAGGTGCTGACACGGAAAAATTGTAAAAAGCGATTTTCTTTCGGAAATCGTTGGATGGGAAGGTGGTTCACTAGCAGTCTACATTTCGGTTTTTGGGAATCTCACCCCTTTGCTTCAGCCGCCATCTTGGATGTAAGGGTTTTATTTATGATATAAATAATTCTAAATACCATTAGGTACTAATAATAGGTACTAATAATTATAAAAATATAAACTCGAATTGACCAGAACCCATCGCATCACGCAATTCGGAATTCGGGTGGAACATGCGCGCAGCGGAAGAGCGGATGTCGTCACAAGTTAACCACTTGTCGAACTCGGTGCGGTGAATTGAATTATAAGTGTTTGGCAACGTTCGGAATGTAATATATAAAATTGGATCTGGCGTCAATTGGATGTCGAGGCAGGTGGACGTCGTGACAATTGGATGTCAAGACATTATCCCAAATAAACTGTTTCTCGAACTTTGTGGTTTTGTAACATAGAAGTTAATAAAAGTATGGAAACGCAAGCCCAAGATAAATAAAGGGGGAGAGGAGAGAGGGAGAGAGATAGAAGGTTAGCACATTTGGGGGCTCTTCCCGATACCCTAATAAATAACTATCGCTTTTCCATAATTTTAGTACTTTCGATGCTACAAAGCCATGCAGTTCGAGAAACGGTTTATTTACACCCCTCTTTCCTTTTACCATAAGAGACCGTCCAAAAATATCAGTCCTACAAAAAAAAAGTTCAACGATACAGCAAATTTAATTCCTAACAAATTTGTCCCTGACCGTTTATACGTAAAATGAAAAATAAACAAGAGAATGCAATAATTAAATTTCACCCCCTCATCGGGTCTTCCTTGAAAACATCGGTCTTAGGTAAAAACGAGGGCTAAAATTGTAGGGAATTAAATTAGGAGTTATTCAATAAATAAAAATTCAGCCTTAATTCAAGATGGTGGTTGAAGCAAGGGGGTAAATTCCAGCAAAACTGAAATGTAGACTGCCGTCGGAAAAATCGCTACTTACAATTTTTTGTCAAATCCTACTTTGATTGGGCTAAAATAACAAAAATAACGAATCAACACAATATATGTCGCTGCATTTTTCTAGCCGATTTTCATTTCTACTATTTAACCAATTTTTACTACTAAAAATGTGACATATTTATTACATACATAAGTGGTTGTATGCATAATGTATACATATTATACAAACCCCGAACGTTAACAAATTGTACTATCGAGGCATCAACGGTTTGTCAACTTCTGATGGATATCAAGGCTACCTACTTTTACGGCAGGCATGTTACTTTATATGTTAGTGACATGTAAATATTATAATAAATTCAACAGTACAATTAATGAACGATATACGTTCTTGTTCTCAATTAATACGTTATTATTTAAGATAATAGACAACGATGGACCTGATAACCTACAAAATGTTTAATCTTTTCTGGTGCATTTTCATACTGATGATATACCTATGTATGGTAACAATCCTTTGATCTACCTATATATGGTTGATCTTCGACACATGAGAACACTTGCCCTCTTACTGATGCTGAAATCGCCCAAGAAATTGCAAAAATAATGATAATGTTGATGATGATTGTATTGAAGAAGCATATAATTTAGACGACTACAGTGGCGAGTTTGAAAACAATATTGAGAATGAAACAATGGACGTGGATGAAAACAGTAAGGATAATTTAGACTTGGATGAAGATTAACCAACTGACGCCCTTGAATCTGTTTGCTTTGATTGTATAGTAAAAAAAAGGGAATTACGACAAGTCATTGCATTGACTGCAAAAAATACATGTGCGCTGAATATCGTGCCAATTTATGTTTGCAATGTACAGTAGATTAAGTTTTTTTCTTGCAATTGTGTCAATTTATGTTTGTTTATTTACAATGTACACGTAAAACTTGCATTCACTATCATTTGAACTATCTTCGTGAATTTTGCGATGCATTGATAATCGTGGCAGTTAAAGAGGTCTGGCATTTTAGCGTTAAAATGTGGACGGCGCGCTAGAATAATCAAGGATCATTTTTGGACGGTGATTCGATACCATCAGTATTTCCGTTACATTAAAATAAATAATCCACGTTTCGCTTTTCACTTTTTGTTGTAATCCGGCGCATATGTTGGCAAGAGCGGATTACCTACCGTTTGCATTGCTTGCACAATTTTATTGATGTTAATTTCAGTTGTATATTTGCCTTAAAGATCGCAGAGAGAAGGGAACCAACGGTGGCCAACGGTAATGACTTGTGAATGGGCTTAGTACGTGGCATCAGAGTAAACTCCGGTGTTTATCGCTGTTGACAATCTTGACCTGGACTGGATCTAGATGGTCAGCATTTAGTATATACCTCTTGGGTCAGCTTCAGGGCCATATTCGCCTACACAGAGAAGCACATCAGAAAAAATAAATATTCATTTGTTCTTTCAACTTTCTAAATACAGACTTGTAATTTCAGATGATTTTGGAATTATATAATATATTATTGTGTGAAGTTGAATTTCATTGGCAAGTAACACTACTAGACGGATTTTTAGTTATCCGTATAATAGTTCACAACTAACAATAATCACAACTAAATAATGTATACAAGCTTTTACTTGTGCCTCTTTCGCCAATAAGAGCGGGTACAAATAGTTACAGATTTTAACAAAAAATGTCATAGGTATAAGGTATAAGACACTAATACTAAAGTATATTTACCTTAAAAATCTCGATCGTATATAGTCCGAAGTTCTACCCGTCCTTGTCTTTATTTAAATATAAATATATGCACCTGCAATATTAGAAAATTTGTATAAAACCTTTTATACAAATTGTACCTGTTTATACCTTTTTTGGTTTTCAAATTACAGCAGCTATTCCTTTTTTTTTGGAAACTTTGAAGGGCTCTATCTCCTAAAGGGTGAACATGTGATTTTTATGCAAAACGTATTCACCGTGGAAAACACCGTGTATTTTTTTGAATTTGCATTTTTGATTATTTTGGTGTAAAGCATGATACAAAGGCAATGGTATGTCAGGTAGCCAAACCAAAATTGGTCGAGCTTGGGCATATTTCGGAGGTGACGTGTTCTCGGCAACACGATTTTAGGCGCGATTCTCACACAGTTGAATGTAAATACCTACTGTAGTTTTCATATTTCCAAATTGAAATTGCGAAGATTTTGGGTGTTGTGTAGGTATACACAGAGGTGGCTACGTGTGTTTGTGAGGTGTATTATTTTTATATGTGCTACAATTTTTTTAACAATGCCACACATGCCCACGAATAAGAGAGAAAAAGTTTTCAACTAAATCTTTATTTATTCGAAACGTAGTCAATATTCAATTTTTCTTTAAGATAATGAAACATCTCTTTCAGAGATCAATTAGTTAATAAAATCCAAATAAAATCCCTTTCTGAAAAGGATTTATGTTTATACCCACTCATATTCTGAATAAAAAGGAACATTTGATCTAATGTATTGCCTGAACTGTCAAATCGTAAGCAGCTTTTTCTGGATAATTTTGTGTCAACTTGGATTTCGAATTAAGGACGTCGAACTAGTCATTGAATAGTTGCATAACAGTGGCCGTTTCTTGCCAACATCCCTGTAATAATCCCTTTCCACCGCAATACCTTAACGCGTGGGATACGGACTCAAAATATTTGTGCACTTTGACGTTCGAAGCTTTTAAAATTTAATTGATAAATCAGTCAGTTTATGTGCGTATGTCAAATCAGTTATTGATATTGAAATTAACTGTTCAAGCCCCTAGCTTTATTTATTACATTTCCTTCAAAATTAAAAACACTGTCCAATAATATATAATATATCCTTACATTCGTTGTTCCCATATCACTAACAATTGCAACAACGGGAAAATTTGAGTAATATAAGTTACTTATAACTTCAATGATAATATTTGAGATCATTGACTGATCAAAATGAAAAGAAATAGGTTGTTTCCGACATTATAAATTGTAGTTTTAATTATCTAGGTATATGCAAACAAAAACAAAATTATTATTATATGAATTCTCAGCAACTTTTGTTTTATGTCACAATTAAATCAATAATTAAATGCAAAAAGTTCTATAAAATATGAAAATTTGTGTTGATGTTTTTAGATTATTCACTCCTATTCTTCATAATATGGTATTATTATTATAAAATAAGTATATATAAATATAAAAATGCGTTTTGTCAATAATAACTGTATTTTGTATTGTATGTCATTTCAAATAAAGTTCTCCGTTTATCGTTGTGGATATTTATTTTAATTTTCCGCGGAGCCAGATAATAAATACCCTTACGCCGTCAACTTTATATACTACTTTATATACTTTATATACTACTTTATATACCACCAAACGGACAAAACAGAACTCGTCGAAAAAAACAAAAGTGCTACCTTTTACAAACTTTTTGAAGAGTTTTTGGCGACTGTTTCTGTTTTGTTTTTCAAGTCCCGATCCGAAGCGGTAACATCAAAAGGTTTCGACGTGTTGAGGAACTCAGTCTGCTTAGTGGAAACAGTAAGTTGCGTTGTAATCAGTTTCTGGCTCATCCTTCACGTTCTAACCCTCACGATCTAACCCAATGCCTGTTGGCGTCGCTTCCTTCTAAAATAATAATAATAATTAATATTAGAACACGGGAGAACTCTCCTGCATACGCTAGCACGGACTGATAATAATATAATAAGAGCAATAATATTATTATTAATAATACATAATTAGTACGTAAATATATATAGCTACACTTACCTTTCTTCCAAAGATCGCATAACAAACCACCCACAAGCAAGGATAAGAAAATCTTCTTCTCTAAACATCGATATATTATTAAATAAAAATATTTCAAAAACTTGTGTTGATTTCAACACTTCACTAATTGAAAAGGCCTGAAAACAAAAACAGAACTCGAACAAAATGTATATAAAGTAAACAATTAAAACAGTTTTTACTTCTCATTTGTGTTTCACACAAGCGAATTTTGTTTTGAAAAGCTTTAAAGTGACTGAACAGCTGATTTACCAATTGCCCTTGTTTTTGAAGCTCGTTTAAGTGTCCTGTGATGTCTACCAAGAATGCCAAGTTGGATTACAAATTTGCGGCATTTTTTTCTTTTTCATTTCCATAAAATCAACTACATATTTCTTTTCTAAGATCATAAACCCTTTTTAGCATTTTACCTTTACTTAGCCACCTTACTTCGCAATAATATGTAACATCATCGTGTTCTGTAGAGAATTCATCCAAAAATGCTTTAAACTGGCGATGGTTAAGACCGCGAGATCTAATGAAATTAATGGTATTTACTACCACATCTATAACATTCTTCAGTCGAATGGACTTTTGTTGGTGAGTACTAGCACAACTTTGTTGGTGAATAATGCAATGCAGAATTATTAAATCACATTCATAGCGGTTGCTCTTTCCTTCAGAATTCCTATAAAACCTTTTCGTGAATCGACCATCGAAGGCGCACCATCTGTGCACACTCCAACTAATTTACACTATTGCAAACTATATTGCTCAAAAGTACTTTCAACCTCTGTAAAAATATATTTTCCAGTAGTGGTCCCTTGTAGTGCAATCCAGTGGTCAATCTTTTCTAGTAGTGGTCCCAGTGATCCCTTGTAGCGGCCGTAAAGCCGCTAAGTAATTCCTCTGTCACTGCAAATTCTTCATCAACACCTCGTATAAAAATAGCTAACTGGGCTGTCAGATAAATCTGTACTCTTATCCAAAGCAAACGAAAATGCTTGAAAATCAGCCAATCTATCGGTCAATGTTTTTTTGATATAATTATCCATCATATATATATATATACGACGAACAACAGTACATCGCGATAAGTTCACTTTCTCAAACTCTTTCTTCTTTTCTGGTCACAAAAGTTCTTCAACATCTACTAGGCACTCTTTAACAAACTGTCCCTCAGAAAATGACCTCAATGTTTTCGCTATTTTGGAACTAATTATAAAACTGGCTTTAACTAGTCACTGTCTAGATTTGATTTTTATGAATGGAACGTTTGTTGCTGTTTCCCTAAATTGGTAATAAGTTTTTTAATTTTATCTTTTCTTAACTGACCCGTGAGTAAATTATATTGAGCAAAATGCTTGCTGGATTAATGCCGCTTCACATTGTATTATTTTAAAACAGAAATTCTTTCATTGCACAACAAACACATAGGTTAACCACTGTGCAAAATAAAAAAGTATTCATCAGTCCATTTGTCTGGGTATTGACGACATTCTGTGTCCACTTTCCGTTTTCTTAAACCAGACATGCTGATAGAATTTGCTTGAATATTTCCCGCATCGTACTCTTGACCGTACGCGAACATGCGATGCAAACTTTATCAGTTGTTAACAAGTAATGAGATGACCAATAAGCAACTAGAATACTCTCGATGGTACGAGAGTGCTTCAAGTGCACGAGCGGCTTCTCGAATGTTTATCTATTGTAACGAGTATCTTATATAAAGTATTATTTGTTATAAAATACACCATAATAATAATAAAATATTTAATACTTCTATCAATAAAAACGTAATGAATGTATGTTTAGTTACTTCTCATATTTTCTTGTATGATGCTCACATTGCTTACTAGTCAAATTCTGGGGCCAGCTGCAGGCGAGAAACGACACAGTCAGTCAGTGTGTGTGTGTGTGTCGACATGAGTGATTACTGTTCGACTGCCCTGACCTTATTTAAAAAATAGGGAATAGAGTTGGGCGTGATTATAAAGGAAACCCTTAGACGTTAGTCTTGGGCGCCGTGCCTTCGAGTGGCTGGTCTTACGAGTTTAGGGTTATCTTGTTTGCGACTCGAATGACGCGATAAGGTGTTACCTTGTCGTTGGGATACCTTTTGTTTAGCGGCAATTGTGTATCCGGGGAAGCCTCTACTTATTTTTAGGATGGCACTAGCTAGTCGCTGAAGCATTGGGAATTTATTAAGTTTGATAGAGAATAACACCCAGTCAAGTAGATAAGTAATAGATATTAATGATATGACAGAATAGTATTGGCCGTTTTACTGGAGGGTGTACTGAGTGCTGGTTCGGGGGCAGAGGAACCCCGGTGAGTACACTTGTATATTATGTATGTCAACAGAACAGTAATTGTATATTTTATGTTTTCATGGATTGTGGCCTGGTCCGCTGGTTTCCCGAGAAATAACTCTGTCAAATGAATTGCATTGTAATGATCCACGGAGAAGTAAACAAAGAGAAATAAATAAAAATAAAGGTAAACATTCATATCTTTACACTATTTGTCTCTTTCTAACGATTATTTCTGACCCGATCTGTGGCGTTCCACTGCGTACGCTTAATAATATTATTTATCGATTTAAATTGATATTGTTACTTGAATTTTCTGAATATCTCGCGGGCCGGATTGAAGCTGGTGGAGGGCCAGTTCCGGCCTGGGGGCCGGGGGTTGCCCATATATGCTCTAAATGATGTTTAATGTCCCATTTAGTTACAGTTTAATAAAAAAAAAACGATATTCTAGACCTCTGATTTTACTCCGCTATAGGTAGATACCGTGTTACGGACAGACTATCAATTTGGATTCTGAGAAAAGCATTCTACTATACCTAGATCATTGAAAAGGCTCTTGAAGAGAAGAAAGTTTGTTCAGCAGCTTTCTTAGGCGTAGCGCAAGACTTTAATAAAGTTTGGCACAACGGACTGATACTTATGTTAAATAAAATGCTTCCCAAACAATATGTGAAAATTGTTACCTCCCATATAATAAACGCGATATTCAGAGTCATACAAGAAAATGAGTACTCAGGCATAAAAGCTGAAGGCAGGTATGCCTCAATGTAGTGTCTAGTGGTAGTGTAGTGTTCCTGTCCTGTACCTTCTGTGCACCAGTGACATACCACAACTGGAAGACGTTAAAATCGCGACATTCGCTGAGGTTACCGCACTTTTTGCGTCAGGAAAGCATGGTGCAGCCATCAATACCAAACTGCAAATAGCTAGCAATACATTGCTAGGCTGGACCAGACGATGGAAAATAAAATGAAATGAGCTTAAATCAGTTCATGTGAATTTTACCGATAAAAGATCTGCCGAAGTACCATTTCTAGAAATCAACGGAATATAGTACCATATCATAACAAAGCCTTGGTATGACATTAGATTGAACGAAGCGAGCTTAGTCTAAATCAAATGAAAGTATGCAGTACATTCAGATAATACTTAGTAACTGTAATAAAACTTGTCATGTGTTTTGTAGAAATTTATTTATAATTTTACTGCAAAAAGTACAGTTATTGGATTTGTTAGTTAGTGGACGGTTTAATATTAGTTATTGGAAACATTGAAATAACTTAAGTGTCTGACCACTTAAGTAAAAATTTTCCTAGCGTGTTTGTTGAAACAACTCATTAAGTTTATTTATTTCTTCTTTCTCTTCCTTCTCGTTTCAAATTTTTTCATCAAATTCACGTTGTTCGTTTTCGCTGTCTTCAATTTCTGAAATCTCATCATTTTCTGTATTGTAGCATATGTGACATAGACATGTCATCGCCTTCTTCTGGAATGTGAACATGGTGTTTTGGGGGAACACTATACTGCACTTTTACAAACTATACAAGAATATACCATAATTACACATTTATTGTTCACCTAAATCGCATTAAATACAAAAATTCCTAGAACACACTAAAGAACACACAAGTACAAAACGTCGTTTCGGCAACCTCTCAAATTTGTTTCCATTGATAAATCGACATTGACATAAAGCTCTATATATCTCAAGGCACACTACATTTTTGGTTTTCACCATATATTATTAAGGCAATGCAACAGATTACTTTTACCAAGAAGCTGTTTTAAATAACATTTTTGTATTAAAATGAATCAGATTGGACAATGAACGGCAAGGATGGAACGATCTTGGATTGGCAAAAAACGTAAACAATTCTCTCTCCCCGTATTAATATGTCTATGGTATGGAGCATGGAGTTTAAAATAATTTGTTTTCTCTTCTTGGGCTAAGATAGATTAGATAATAGCTGAAACATCAATATGATGATCAGTTTCAGTGTTTTATTGAAATTTAAAAAAATGTATCCACGATTTACAAAAACATGGTTTACATGAATGAATATACAGAAAAACATTTAAAAAAATAAACAACCGACAGATGCTGCATACAATGTTTCACATTTTGTAACTTATCACTAGTTTGTATATAATTATTACTATTAGTAACAAGTACTTACTGCTAGTAAGAGTAAATTTTTTGTTATAGGTATATAATTTGGTTTTTGTCAGCCAATTATAAATTCTCCACAAAAAAACCTTTGTTTTACCCGAGTATTCAAATAAGAACCATTTATCATACCCAGCGGTAATTATTTATATATAGGTGTATAGTTACGGTTGATCTACCAGCATAACTTGCGGCAGAAAAAAATGCATAACAGGTGAGTTGTGAGATTGCGGTTTGAGAAAATTCCAATTGGTGATTCAGTACTCAATAGGTTCGCACTCACAAGGTGATCGGGTGTTTTTTTCCGTTATTACGATAAATATCTTCATAAGTCCAGTCTGTGCTCCACAGTCTAGTCATTTGCATGGGTGGTCGATTATGTACCGACATATATAGCTTGTTACTTTGCTGCACGTCTAGAAAGAAAAACATAATTATTAATAAAATAGTTGTTCTGAAATATAAACTCTAACCGCTCTCTGATAAAAAAAACAGAAGATAAAACATGTAGAATTATATATATTTATACCTATTTATATTATAAACAGATTTGTCTGCTTTAAGCGGATGTTTCTATTTTACTGCATGTCGTATGATTTATTATTATGGTTAGTGAGAAATATAGGTCATATACGTGGTGTGAGGATAATAATAACAATAATAATATTTATTTATTGCAACAGGAATTACAGAAATAAAAGTAATAATTAAAATATAACAATATAAGTATAAGTAAAATAATACAAAACAGTAATACAATACATAAGACGTTAATACCTATTAGCTAAACTAAATATGCATATGCATAATATGCATATATGGCAAAATAAAACAAACCAACAAAATATAATTTCCTACAACAAATCAAACAAGTACCTAATAATACTTAAACTAACCGAGCTAGCTACCCAGTTACTCTTCAAATTCAGTGAATATCACAATCAGAAGCGATACGATTGAACACTTCACACATCAGAGATATTGGAGACTTTCTTAAAATATTTGATCTAGGAGCAATACAGTAAAGTAAAATTTGCTGTCTAAAATTTAGGCGAGGTAT
The DNA here is from genome assembly GCA_964058915.1 of Tetropium fuscum. Taxonomy (NCBI): domain Eukaryota; kingdom Metazoa; phylum Arthropoda; class Insecta; order Coleoptera; family Cerambycidae; genus Tetropium; species Tetropium fuscum. Next base: position 176,369 of record CAXKVY010001150.1, read on the forward strand.
CAGAAAATCTATTTTATTTAAAAGATCAGTGCAATCAAGCTTGCCATTCAAGATATTAAATAAGAATCTAATTAGCATGATATTGCGTCTAGTTTCTAAAGAGTCAAAATTAAATCTCGCAAGTAAATAATTATGAGCAAGACTTCTAGGAGGATAAGATCCATCTTGCAAAAAGATCAAAAACTTTAAGAACTTTCTTTGGATCAATTCTAAATGTTGACAATGAACGTGATAAATCGGATACCATATAATCGACCCGTATTCTAGTTTTGACCTCACCAGAGCATAAAACAGATATTTGAAGGTGCTTATATTGGAAAAGTCCCGGCAATTGCGATAAATGAAGCCATAAGATTTAAAGGCACTAGAAACAATATGGTTTTTATGTTCAACAAAAGTGAGTTTGCTGTCGAAATAAATACCCAGATCTTTGAATACATCAACTCGGCTGATGTTATTCCCAATGAAGTAGTTGTGAGTATAAGATGAAGTTTTGCGAGTATAAGTCATTACGTTACATTTGGCTATATTTAGTTTAAGATGATTTGTCTCACACCATGAAGACATTCTGTTAATGCAGTCTTGAAGATGGATGGAATCTGTAGAATATAAACAACAAATGCTCACAAGTAATGACTAATGACAGGAAGATCATTAATAAAAAATAAAAACAATATGGGGCCCAGATTGGAACCTTGTGGAACTCCCGAAGTTGGAGAAAATGATATTGAATTGAAATTTTGATATCTGACCATAAAGTGTCTATCGCTTAAGTAGGAAGTGAATAATTTAATCAATGCTTCAGAAAAACCAATACTTTCTAGTTTCAAAAGGAGTAAGTTATAGTCAATAAAATTCTTTTTGGAAGTCCGTATAGACGACATCGACCTGTCCTCTTTTATCCAAAACTTCAGAGGCATATTAAGTAAAAACCGCTAAATTAGATATTGTTGACCTCCTTTGTATGAACCCATGTTGGCGTGACGAAATAAGCTGCCTGGTAGAGTAGTAAAGATTATTATACAGTATGGTTTCAAAGATTTTAGAGAAATTACACAGTAGTGAAATGCCTCTATAATTTGAAACATAATTTCGATTTCCCTTTTTTGGTATTAGGCAAATATATGTTTTTTTCCAATAAGACGGAAAGGAAGAATTACGTAGGATGCAATTGAATAAGATCTGTAGTGGCTCGGCAAAAACATACGCACAGTCTCTCAGAACAAAACTGGGAATACCATCTACGCCCATTGTAAAAGTATCCTTAGCTCGTTTCAGATTTTGTAAAACATCTTCATATGAGATATTCAGGAAGTCTATGTGAAGTCCTAGATTGTTGTGTAAAGAAAACTCAGATGGATTAACTGATTGTGATTGAATGAAGACGCTGTTAAAGTAGTCACCAAACGCATTAACGATATCAGTAGGACTGGAAAGTTCACTGTCGTTATAGAACATTACAGAAGGGATACGTGAGGAACCGTTCTTTTTATTAATAAAGTTCCAAAACTTTTTGGGATTACCAGATAATGATCGCTCAAAATCCTTTATAAATATTCTATAAGCCTCATCAATCAGACATTTAGATTTAGATCTTTGAAAGCATTGTAGAGATCAGCTGATTTCAATTTTTTATACTTGCTATATGCAGCTGCTTTTGTTCGGATGGATTTAATAACTTCTCCTGTGAACCAAGGAGGATAATGATAGCGGCGAATATGGGGAGAAGACATGTACTTTGGTACAGCTATATCGAAAAGACTATATAACTTGTCGTAAAATGAAGAG